>CM076572.1:92884950-93120535 GCA_034641835.2 Pinus albicaulis | reverse complement strand
TATACTACAAAGATTTCGTTACCAAGAAATAGTAAAGTGGGAACTAATGCATTGCAGTGTTCACTTTTCCTATCACATCACAAATTTGTTCTTCAAGACAATGAAAATACTCATTGAAAAGGTCATCCCATGCATCTCAGTATGAATAATAAAAAGAAAATTACAAGGAACAAAGTTGTTGGCAAAATATGTTAAGTACAAGCCCAACTTAGAAAAGTTACTAAAAATTCAGATTGGATACATAGATTTAAAACACATAAGAATTTGTACTGATTACCATCAACAAATGTAGAAACATATATTTGCAATGATATGACAATTAAGCCCTCCAACTTTCTTTGTTACATTTACAACTGCAAAGTATCTTTGAACACCACTAGTACAAATTCTTATTAAATTACATAGTAATAGAAGTAAAGAGAAACACATTGAAACAATTGAGAAATGCAACATTGATTATCTTGTCAGAAAGAACAATGTTACCGATGAAATAGGTAACCTCAATGTTACCTACTTTTTCAAATATCAAGAAAAACACCTGATTTTGAAAAGGTGGCGATGCAGAATCAGGAAAAAAAATTTTGAGCATGTTTTTGGCACCATAATTTTTTTTCATCTTGTTTTTTTTTTTTTAATAATTTTTTTTTTTTTTAAAGTGGTGTTTTTTATGTCGATTTTGAATAGTGGTGGTGTATCATCACCAATGTTTTTTTTATAGCATTGATTTTGACACTATAATTTTTTAATGTCTTCTTCTTTTGTGAGATGTTTATTTTTAAGTGCATTTATGTACTTGTGTTTTAAAAATAAAAAAATATTTTTTTTAAAAATAAAAACTTGTAATGATATCTTCACTTTTTCACATACATAAAAGATGGAAAAAAGGTCAATATTCTAAAGTTTATATTTTCCACATGTTTATGTATTGTTAAATAATTTTTCAATGCACATCAAAAAATTATCACTAAAAAACCAATATTTTGAACCATATGACAAAAAAATACAATTTTTCAATATAAATACAATGCAAAAAATACACTTTTACAGAGTTTTTGTTGAAAAAAACATATTAAATAAACTAATTTTTTGGGAGAATTTTAGTAAAAAAAATTAAGAAAACAACATTTTTATTCAATTTTATGTCAAAAAATAATAGCAATCACATGTTTTTTGCAAAAAAAAGGGGTTGTTCTCATAAAATATCAAAGTTTAAACATTACAAGTAAAGCTGATTAGTAGTTCTGAAAAATAAGCTTTGTTTGCAAGCATAACTTAAACATCATCAACAATATCAACTAATACATCTTCATCATCATCTAGAACAGCATTGATGGCTTCTTCTGCAGCATTTGCTTCTTCATTTTCATCATCGTCGTCTTCTAATGGATCTTTCATGTCAGCAAATCTTCCAAAGTGTCCCTTTCCAATCATTCCATATAATGGTGGTTGAGGTTCCTTTGCTTTTTTTGCTACACGTGATTCATTAAAATCTCCTTTCCTCAAACCAACTTCTTGCTTCGCATCTGGAAGGAATTTAAGAGCGTTAATTCTTTGTTGAATAAATTTGTATTGAACTGGATCTTTCTCAATGGCAATGCAATTTCTTCCTTTTAGTAGGCAATATGCTAGTGTTGTACCTAATCATCAAGCACAAAAAAATAAGTAAGAAAATTAGTATGGAGACATAAAAAGTAAAAAAGACAATATTTAAATTTAAATTTGTATATTAAAACTTACCTGAACCTGAGAATAAATCCAAAACCCATTTCCTTCATTTGAACATAGATCTATACGATAGTTAATCAATGCTTGTGGTTTTTGATAAATGTTAACCATATCTCCTTTTGAATCTTTATCCTCATATGTTAGTTTTCTTACCACTGCATCATAAACCAATACTTGACTATGACTCTTCCCATCTACTCGATTCATAATAATATGCTTATAGCTATCCTCTTTTGTCCAACATTCAACATGGATGAACTCACAATCATTTATAATAGGTTGATCTTCGGAAGAAACAATATTTGACTTTTGCTTGTTACATAACATAGTAAAAGTTCAATTAAATTTTACATGAATAATTTTTTTTAGGAAGAATCAAACATACAATTTCAAAATCTTACCATGTAAGTTGCATCCTTGAGTTTGCTTTACCCTTGAAGCTTGTTAATAACATTGGAAACTGTGTGTCTAAATGAAATGTCACAAATCGCTAAAGTGGTGATGTTGTCACTTCTTGAAAACCCGTAACCACTTTATTAAAAGCTTGATAAGTATATGGTTCTCTATCATATTCAATGTCTGGGAAATTGAAACCATGAGGAATATCTGCAATAACTAGGCCATAATCCCTTTTAGGTATTAGTGTTGCAATGTCTTCACAGTCACCTTGTATTATTTGATATTGGACACTGTCGAGCCCATTCCAAATGTAATGATTAAGAGTAGGATCTAGTTCAACATTCAAAAGACGCTTCCTTCTCATGTTCTCCATCTTAATTTTTTCAATAATGCTTTTGAAAGTATCTGGTACTCCATTTCCATCCTTCTTCGACATCTTTAATGACATAAAAATATATATATATATATAGATATGTATAAGTAATAAAATAAAAATAGTTAAAATATGAATAAAATAAATTTATAAATCAACATACCTTATTGAATGCAATATAAAACTCTTTTAGTGTTGATGTAGAACTTGCTTCTGGGTAGTTGCGTACAACATCATCCCAAATGTCTTCATTCAACATTTTTACCATGTGTTCTCGTATTTTCTTATAAATTTTCTGACTGAATAAATCAAGTTAAAAACGTTAATATATTGACATGTATAACAAATTCTACCAACATCATTATGTTTTATTTAAAATAAAATTATAATGAAAGAAATAATTCAAGAAACTTACTTTTGAAATTCTGCACACATTTCTTCCATTGATAATTCACCCGACTTCACAGGGGCTAATACTGATTTGATTAATTTATCATCCTTCACACCTTGCATTGTTCTCCAAGGTGTAATAGTCATATCCTCTGGAAGCTGCTTCATTTCAGGACCCCCCTTACTGTTGGTACATATTATGGGTTTACTCTTTTTAACTTTCTGATTTTTTATGGAAATATTCTCCCATCGATCAAAAATGTCATCAATCAAATCCCATACCTCCCCAGTTCTAAATGCCAACTGAAAAATGTTATCTGTGCCTCTAAAGAGATTTGCATTCAATTTTCCATCTTTTGCTTTTTTTCATCAATTTGATAACCTGTTTCCATTAAACATTCCTTTCGAAATGCTACACTAACTTCTGTCTTATCCCCACGACATTTTTCTATGAATTCATTATGAATAAATCTGACCCTTTGGATGAAAGTCATTTTCATTCTTTACTCATTATCTGCATTATGATCCCATTCCAATAACTTTGATTCCATTTCTGTTAAGCCAGCGTAAATGATGCATTTCACTGTTTGAAAAAGATAGTTATTGGGATATTCTGCAATCAATTGTCTTTTAGCCTCTATTGAATGGTTTCCTCCAATTACATAATATTTATAATCAAAACATTTTGCCTTGTCAAATGCTTGTTTGTTGGGAACCTGACATGGATCGACAAGAACCACATAATCCACCATATGCGCATATGGATTGAACCTGAACAATGTTTTCAGATTATGTACATGTAGGTGATGGGCCTTTCTAATTTGATATTGAGATTGTCCTTCATCTGGGCCATAAAATTGGTTAACATTAAGCTCAAATGTTTGGCCACCAAAAATTAATTTATTCTTCCTCAACTCTTGTCGAATAGCATTTTGTTTTGTTTTAATAATGCCATCCTCTAACTCAGCACCTGGTGTTATGATTTCTCTGCTTCCGTAAGAGCTTTCAATTTGTTCTTCACTGCTGCTCACGACCTTTACAAGTTCACCAATATTTGATTTCCTAGCCTTATTGGATAACATATCAGTTTCTTTATAAACAAGCTCTCCTCTATGAGGTACAAGAGAGAGATCTTTGGCAATTTTTCTTTTTGGTGTTTGATCTGTTTTCTTCTTTTGCACAATAGTTCTCATCTCCTCCTCAATAATTCTATCATAACTTTATGTTTCATGTTCGACACCTTCAAAAGAAACATGTTTAAGTTTATTAGATTGACCCACCTTAGTGACACTTGGTTGATCCCCTCTTTGTACTGTTGCAGTGTCACGAGCTATTGCTCTTTGCTTCAATCTTCTATCCTCTGCGTTGTCTTTATGGAAAGTTTTGATCACATCCATAACATTTGGCACCAACATATAAATACCATCAAACATGTTTGAAAGAATCGGAACAAAATCCTGTGAAACAAAATAAAACATGTCAATGATCAATAATTTATAAAAAATTGAATCATCCTTACAATAATGCATAGAGGAAATAAACATAAGCATACTTACAATGTTATTTGAAATGTTGTTTGCTATTTCTTCAGATAATTTTGAAGTTGTTTCATTTGTGTCGTACTTGACGATTGATAGACGATATCTAACTTTCTCACGTTTCTGAGCCTCCCTTACAAGAACATAAATAGTGTTTGTATTCGGGACCTTACATATGTCTCGTACTCTGCCCCTCACCTCATATTTCTCATTTAAGTCAATCATACCACAAATTAGATAGATGTGTTTATCAACCTCCGTTTCAGTGTCTTCAAGATACCATGAGAAATTGGTATTATCTATTTCCTTGGCGTTTTTCCAATCAGAAATAACCTTTAATGAACCTGGTGCCCCACTTGCTTGACTTTTATTAGTGTGTGCAACAATATCCTTATTGCGTCCAATAGTGTCCATAGTGCGTTCAACTGCAACTTTAGATTTGGGAGTTGTATCCATAGTGCGTCGAGCTGCAGCTGTAGATTTGGGAGCTGCTGCCGTAGATTTGGGAGTTGCTGCCCTAGGTGCAGAAACATTCACAGAAATCTTTTTTGATGCCATTTTCCTGATAAAAATATATATATATATATATATATATATTAGTTAATGGAAAAATATTGCGAATAAAATAAATTTAATAAACAAAATGTATTTGTAAAACTAAATAGTTTGAAATTAAAGCATTAAAATTAAACTTAAAAAATAAACTGGTATTTTGAAACTTCAGTTTGTGTTTAATATTAAAAAAAAAAAAACAAAAAAGTTATTAACTATTTATAACAAATATTATAATGTTATATAATTTTTTATTGTTTTAATTGTATTGTTATATATATATTTTTAATTAATTTTTATTGTTATATTAAAACAAATGTTTTTTTTTTGTAAATTTATTACATTGTATTTTTTTTTTGGATATATATATTTGTTATATTTTAAAATTTTTAACATTTATTATTTAATAATGTTTTTATTACATTATATAACAATTTTTTTTTATATTTATATATAACAATGTTTCTATGATTGTTTTATTAAAATAAATTGTTTAAAAAAAAAAATTTAAAGAACCAAATAAAATTAAAAAAAATCAAAATTATAAAATGTGTTCTTAAAACAAATTATTAAAAAAAAACAAAAAAATTATAAAAAAAAATTAAAAATCCAAATTATAAAAAAAAAAAACCAAAATTAAAAACAAACAATTAAACAAAAACAGTTAAAAAAACAAAATTAAAAAATTAAAAAAAAAACAATTAAAAACAAAACATTATAAAATTAAAAAAAAAAAAATTTAAAATATTAAACATTGTTTTGGCGGGGCGGCCGGGCGGCGCCACGGGGGCGGCCCAGCCCGCCTCCCGGGCCCCCATCGGCCCTTGAACGATGGGGGCCCGGGAGGCGGGCTGGGCCGCCCCCGTGGCGCCCAACGGGCGGGGCTCGAGCTGGAAGCCCCGCCCGTTGGGCACCGGGGCCGCCCCCGTGGCACCGCCTGGGTGGCCGGCACCACCAATAAGACAAAATTCATATTTTTTTTTAATTTTTTTTTTTTTTAAATTTTGCAATTTAAATATATAATTTAAAAAAAAAACAATATAATAAATTATAAAAATAAATATTTGTTTTAAGATTATAATATAATTAAAAATATATATATATATATCACAATACAATTAAAAAATATATATGTTTATATATAACAAAACAATAAAGGAAAAAAAAAATTAAAGATTTAAAATTAAAAAAATAAAACAAAGATCTAAAATTAAAAAAATAAAATAAAATAAAATATAAAATATAAAATTCTCACATAAAAAAAAATTTAAATAATGAAATCACTCATATATTTATGATAAAAAAAAATACAAATAAAAAATGTTATAAGGCCACTTTTTTTTTATGTGCATGGTCGTTTTATGGATTTTTATGTGTAAATGAACCTATAAGTCTTAAAAAATAAAAAAAATCTAAATTTTTGTTCTTAAAACCCTAAAAAATTCAGTTTTTTTTGCATTTTCTCCACTAAAAAAATATTAAAAAATCAAGGTTTTTGAACCTAAAAACCTTAAAAAAGTAGTTTTTGAACACAAAAAAACTATAGAAAAACATATTTTTCCCAAAATCATCTCTAAATTGACATAATAGAAGGAAAACTAACCTTTGAAATGCAAGAAGCTGATGTCACCAATGCCAACACGACGCCTCCACACAATTACGAATAGCAACACAATGCCTCCAATGCCAATGCAATGCCTTCACGAAGATACCAATGCCAATGCAACACCTCCACAAAATTACCAATAGCAACACAAAGCTTCCAATGCCAATGCAATGCCTCCACGAAGTTACCAATGCCAACGCAACACCTCCAGAAATTTGCTCAGACAAATACCATAAAACTTGATGTGATGTGATGAATAGAAACAATCGTTCCTTTTAAATATCGTATATTGTCTGATTGATTTACTGTTTAATGAATGTGGGATTAAAATTTCAAATTTAAAATATTTATATTTAATTTATTATAGTTCATACTATAGTTAAACTATTTATTATTTGCATGTGGTTATCATAATTAATATTTACATGCACTGAATGTTACATTTAATTTATTATAGTTCATACTATAGTTAAACTACTTATTATTTGCATGTAGTCATCATAATTAATATTTACATGTACTGAATGTTGAATAATTCAAATATACTCTCAGATTAAAAATTAAAATATGAAATACTTACATGTAGTTAATTACATTTAATATTATAGATAAAATAGTTAATATTTGTATTTAGTTATCATAGTTAATATTTATATGTAATCAGTGTTTAAAATCATGCGATTAAATTTTAAAATCTAAAATATGTACATGTAGTTAATTATAGTTTAAATAGTTAATATTTACATCATGTTATTTTTGTAAATATTTACATGTAGTCATTATAGTTAAAATAGTTAAAGTTTTTCGTGAATTTTTTTGGAGGGAAATTTTTTTCGCGAATTTTTTTGGAGGGAAAATTTGGAGGGAAATTTTCAGTCTTTAAGCTATATATTGTAAGTGGGAGAGGCATTTGTATCATTCAACCTATTCTTGTTGGAAGCCATGGTTTCTTCTGATAATGAAGTTTTTCTTTCTAGAACATCAACATCTTCGTCACGTAACAACTCTATTCAAAGTGATGAATATAACGAGAGTTCATTCACCATGAATAGAGAGTCAAAAAATCGAGCGCCAGTTATACCACTTACTCTCAATCCTAAGGATTATGAAAGCAACAGTGATGAAGGGCATGATGAAGAAATTGTAGAGTCAAAAGTTTCACTTCGTCCTAATCCCAAGGATTATGAGGACACCATTGATTAAGAGGAAGATGAAGAATATCCACTTCAGCTTAATCCTAAGGATTATATGAGAACAACAAATGAAGAGGAGAATGAAGAATCTGTAGAGTCAAAATATCCACTCTGTCGTAATCCTAAGGAGTATGCCAGCAGCACTGATGAAAAGGGGGATGTAAAATTTCCAGAGTCAAAATATCAAATTCGTCCTAATCGTAAAAATTGTGCGAGCACCACTGATGAAGAGGGGAATGATAATGTTTCAGAGTCAAAACATCCACTTCGTCCCAATCCTAAGGATTATGCCAACACCACTGATGAAGAAGGAAATGAAAAATTTACAGCGTCAAAATTTCCACTCCGTCCTAATCCTAAGGATTATGCAAGCACCACTGATGAAGAGGGGGATGAAAAAATTCCAGAGTCAGAATTTCCACTTCGTCTTAATCCTAAGGATTATGTCAGCACCACAGATGAAGAGGGGAATGAAGAATTTTCAAAGTCAAAATATGCACTTCATCCTAATCCTAAGGATTATGTCAGCACCACTGAGGAAGAGGGGAATGAAGAATTTGCAGCGTCAAAATATCCACTTCGTCCTAATCCTAAGGATTATGCCAGCACCACTGATGAAGACGGGGATGAATTTCCAAAGATAAAATTTTCACTTCATCCTAATCATAACGATTATAATTTAACCACTGATGAAGGGGAGGATGAAGAATTTCCAATAAATATAGATTCAAGGCATTCACTTATTCCCAATCCTAAGGACTATGAGAGCTTTAGTGAGGAAGGGGAGGGGCAGGGTGAAGAAATTCTAGTGAATACAAATTCAAAGCTTCCACTTATGCCTAATTCCAAGGATTATGAGAACACCACTGAGGAAGGGGAGGATGAAGAGTTTCTTGCAAATGATAATTTCAAAGACACAGATCTGAATATTGCATTTTCTCCAAGTGACCATTTCAAAGACAATCATGGTGATGAAGAATTGAATCCTCCCAGGGAAGAATTTGAAAGCATGGGTCAAGATGGTGAAGAATTTCTTTTGAGTCAGGGTTACAAAAGTGTCGATGATTCTTGTGAAATGTTTCTTCAACTGATGATGGTAAAGAAAATTTTCCACGCAATGATGTTGATGAATTTCTTAACTATGTTGAGGATGATGATAGTGGGGATAATATTCCTTCTAATGGTGATGAAACTACTTTTACAAAGGATGATGGAATGATGAAGCCGTTGCAAGAAAATATTGCAACTAGGAGTAGGAGTAGACCTTTTCATATAAATCCAAAGCATTGCAGTTATACAAGGGTGAGGACAAAATATCTCACGACAAAAAGTTCTGTCGTTCATTTGATTTCAAGTGAATGTTGTCGAAGGGATTGCTTGAAAAATATGGATTTCAACTTTGCTTTGGAGAAAAGGAAAACATATATGTCAATGAATAAAAGCATGCAAAATTCATATTTAGTGGGTTGTATGCAATCTACACTAGCAGGTTATGATTATCATATTGGGAATATATTGCTTTGCAGAAAGGCGTTCAAAATGTTGTATTCAATTGGTAATTGTTGTTTGTCAAGAATCCAGGATAGATTGGAAAAGGATCCCACATATTATTCAGAAGCACGTCATAAACGGGAGGTGGGGCCATTTGCAAATACTGCTAAGACATGGATGAAAGAATTCTTTTCAAATCATGGAGAGTGTATGCCAAATAAAGACACAATACATATTCCAGATAATTTCTCGAGACGAGAAATATTCATGTTATACAAAGATTATGCAGAAGTTGTTGAAGGAATTGGTAATTTTATTACATATTTTTATTTTACAAGGATATGGAAAACTGAATTCAACAATGTTCGTATTCCTAAGAAGACAAGGATGGGGATTTGCAGCACATGTGCTTCTCTTAAAGCAAAAAGAGATAAATGTCAAGGGGCGGAAAGAGGTATGTGTTCAAAACATTTTTTTTTAAAATTTGATATTTATCAACTATGAAAATATATTTATTCATATGTTTCTTTTATTTTATGTACAGATTCTGTTGTCAAAGAACTTCAAGACCATCGCAATCAGCAAACAAGTGAAAGACAAAAGTCGTATAAACATCGAAAGAAGTGTTATGATCATCCAAATAAATATCTGGGATTGATAATTGATGGTATGGACCAAAAGAAAACACTTCTTCCACATTTTGTCCGCACGCCAAAAAATTACAGGAGGAAAATTTCATTCAGTTTCACTTGGTTGGTTGTATGGTATTTAATGAGAAGATGTTTCCAAGAGTTTTCTTCACAACTCCAAATATTCACAATGATGCAAATCTGACCATAACTATAATCCATGATGTGGTTACTCATTGGTCTGGGATTCTTCCTCAAGTTTTGTATTTACAATTAGACAACACAAGTCGTGAGAACAAAAATCAAGTTATTTTTGGGTATCTAAACATGCTTGTTGAATTGGGGATTTTTAAAAAGATAAAGGTTGGTTTCCTTCTTGTTGGGCATACTCATGATCATATTGATCAAATTTTCAGTCGTTTTTCAGTAACATTGAGGAGGAAAGGTGTTGGGAGCTTGCCATCATTAATTGAATGTATTAAGAAATCGTACATTCCAGAGCCTGTTTTTCATGTGTTGGAAGAAACTATTGACATGCGAAGGTTTATTTTTGGATCGCATGGTGAGGAGAAATGCATTGAAAAACTTAATGACATTAGCTTCCAGCATCAATTTCGTATCAAAAAAATTGATGGGATAACACTTATATGGGGCAAGAAGTATCCAACTATTGAAGAATGGGGACCATCATCAGGTTTAGCATTTTTGAAGTTCATTCCAGAGCGTCCAATGTTTTCATCAAAGATATTGTTATTACAGTCAGTTTCCGAACTCCATAATGCACGAAGGCAGAAGAGAGAGATAAATTATTTTGAATGTCTAGAGGAAATTAAAATATGTATTAGAGATACATATGAATACTTCGATGTTGTTGATTCAGTTTGGTGGGAGTCTTTTTTCAGTAATCAAAGTGATATGATTTCAAGATCAGTAAATGAGGATACGCTTTTGAAGACTCCTTTTTTTTGGCCACAAAATATGCCAAATGAACATGAACATCAAGAAACACACAATGTTGAACAACAACAGCCTCAAGATATTATTAATTACCCACAGGTAGAGGAAAGAGAAATCTATATTGGTTCTAGAAGATCACGTGCACAACGTGAAGCCATGGAAGACCTTTACAGGGGTTTTGTGCAAGATCTTAAGGAGGGTTGCATGATAGCAGTGTTAGCAGATGAAGATCCACGTGGCTATCCATTCTGGATTGCCAAGGTTATAAAGGTCATTAATGAAAATGAAGAGATTACAGCTGTTGATGTGCATTGGTATGCCACAAGTACCCACCCTTTCAATGGTGTGTACAAGCCAGAGATGGTAGTGGAAAAAAGAATTAGCAGAAACAGAAAAAGAAAGGGCGCAAATATAAATCGTCGCCGCACATATGTCTTAAAATTGGAGGATGTTGACATACTTGTGTATGACTTCAATTTGACAAAGAGAGGAACTCTTCGGTTGCAGACCATAAATATTTTGAAGAAATTGCTACCAGTAATAATCATCATGAAATGACCGCAGTAACGACGAATTGCTGCGACTTTTGAACTCGAAATGGTGGGTACATGTTGACCGTATGCGGAGTAATTAGCGGATGAAAGAGAATAGTATGATCATCTTTGTCCGCATTTTTAGCCATTCATCTAAGATGTAGATTACGATGGTGTGCCAGAACCTATGGCTGATTTTGAATAACTATCTAAGACACTTTTCTGTAATTGATGTTTGCATGGTAACTTGAAATAAAAATTTTGACTTCCATCTCATTTTTCATGAAGTTCTGAGACATTTCTATGTTTGTTGAATTATACGTATTAATTATGAAGAATTCATTTTTTTAGAATATCGACAATGTAACAATGAATTACAAAAATAATTTATGTTATATTCAATGTACCAATGTTGATATTTTAATTATAAGTAAAATAGAAAATAGAAACTAATGTTGAATTTTTAGATTATACAGTGATATTACCATGATATTATGTATTGTTACCATTTGGTATAAGATACTTTTAAAAGTTTTAATAATTATATGCGTCATTGAAACAGAACACTTTGTTTTGATGCTTGATTTTTAGGTTTTTGTTGAAATTATATTTAAATTTGTCTTATGCTAAGATTTGAAAAAGATAAGTTTTTATTCTTTAAAATTAAAATTACTCTTACTTGTTTCTGTGCAATGATAATTTTTTCATTTACTTGTTCATTTTTTTAAATTGTTAAGTCTTATATTTTCTCCATAATTTCATTGTTCAAGTATGTTGAACACTTAAGATTGAAAAACTTTAGATTTACCTTTATTTTTAAGGTTATGGTTGAAAATAATTACAAATTTGGGGTTGTTTAAAGTCAAGATATTTTATGTTTAACAACATGGATGAAAATTTTTCAAAATTATAAGCCCTCCAGACATGTATTTGTTTATCTTTAACATCATCTATCAAAAATGTTAGGAATTTACGATTTTAAAAAATGTCCTATTATGTTGTCTTTAATTCCATTGTCACAAGTGTCAAAATTATGACACAATTTTTTTTTTTTTGTTATTCCAGCATCAACTGGTTTTGTTTTGAGGGTGTTTTTTCAATATTTTTGCAACAAACAATTTTGTTTTTAGCATAATTTTAGAAAATGTTGAAATTTGACCTTAAAAAAAAAACAAGTGCGTTCTGGAAGACACACTTTTTTTTTTGGGGTGTTTTTTCAATCCTTTTTTCAACAAACAATTTTGTTTTTAGCATAATTTTAGAAAATGTTGAAAATTGACCTTCGAAAAAAAACAAGTGCGTTCTGGAAGACACATTTTTTTTTTTTTTGGGTGTAGGACCTAGTAACATGTACATGTTACTATAGTCATAAGACAAATGCATTGAATCAATTGATCTGTCAACATAGCACATTTTTTGGCAAAATATTAGATTATTACTTTGTAACTGAGTTCCAAAATAGAGATAGTGCACATGAACATGCTCCTATATGCATAGAAAATGCTCTAGTATATGGAATTAATACTAACTTAGAAATTGAAAACTTCTTGGATAACTATATAACTTCTACCACAAATCACCTTGATCCAGAACTCACAAAGATACATGAACATAATCATACCAAAAGCTATAAAAAATAGAAAAGCATCACAGTATAGATACAAATTTCCAATGCCACCAATGAAAAGAACAAGGATTCTTGAACCAATTACTTTGGTACATGATTCAATAAATGAAAAAGTTTTGTCCTTGCAAAGCACCTTAGAGAACAAACACTATAACAAATTAACTAGCCATGAAGATTTTTTACATGAATTCCAGTTAACAGAGACTGCTTACATCAAATTAATACAAAGTACATTAACACAACCAATGGTATTCTTGCAACGAAAACTATTAGAAATATGGAATAATAGCTTTGCATACAATATGCCACACCTATGGAATGCAAATACAGATGCTCAATATGTTCTAAGTGCATATGCTGCAGTTTCATATTGCACTTCATATATGACCAAAGTTGACAGATCCATGACAAATGCATTCAAAAGGATACGAAAACAACATGAAAAAAGAAAAATTGATGCTATTCAAATGATACAATCTCTAGGCAATTCTTTTCTTAACCTTCAACAAATTTCAGCTCAACAAGCAGTCCACATAGTTGTATCACTACCATTGAATCATAGTTCAACAGAGTGCAACTTTATAAACACAGCACCAATAGATAAACACACATTTATACTTAAACCAACCACTCTTCTGAAACAAATTCCTGACAAATATGAAGATGTTATGTGCATTTCTATAATTCATGTGCTCTTATAATGGTTTTTAGATTTAGATTTATCTGCCATTCATAGCTTTGGCCCTCCTTCTAGTCCCAAAAATCTTGAAGCCTCGAAAATTAGCAAAATTTAAAAGAGAATACATATGACAAAAGAAATTAACAGTGAATAGATAAAATCCAGCAATTACAACTCTAAATCAACTCAGAGCTACAGAAATCCAACTCTTAAAAAATAATTCCACACAGAATCACCAGATGTGACCCTTTATAAAAGAATATAGAAGTAAATCTAGTACAAAAATGCAATCTCCAAGTCAAAAGATATTACAAATTAAGGACCCCTTTCTAAATGCATGAAAGGGGTTTAAATAGGTACTCAATAAAACAAAATAACTAAAACTATTCGTATAATATATCTAAAATAAAATATCTTAAACTAAAATGCGAACTTGTAGTAGACTAGCTCATCAATCATCAATTGAGATGGATGAACGAAGGTGGCAGAGATTGAGCATATCTTTGACTTCTGTTGGTCGAGTCATTTTTTAATGTAACTGTCCAGCGTATGTAGCATCATATAATTCAGGAATGATACATTGAATAGGATTAAAAAGGAATTTGATGGCTATCTGTTCACTATATGGCTTGATCAGATAAGACCACATATTATCCCATGAAATTCCTTGAAGTTTGCTAATTTTTTTATTTTTATCAATTTTCTCTTGCTTCCACCTAGAATCAGCTTCTTTTAATTTAGGTAACTCACCTGGAATACAATCTGAGATCAAATTCGTAGCGTACAGACTGTCATTAATCAAATGTGTTGTATTATTCATTAAACATTTATCCCTTGATGTAGCTCTTTCTAATTTCATTAACTGTTCTTCCCATTCCATAAATAGAATTTCCTTGTGTCTCTCCTCAATTCTAGCAAGGTTATATTTTTTTCCTTACTTTTTATCTTGCCATGAAAGAAACTTAGAAATTTTATCATCAACATCTTCAATTTCTTGCCTAAGAGTGACTGATTTATCTATCAAAGACGATGTAATTTCGTACAAAGGCTCAATTTGTGTCAACTTTAAACAAAATACATTTAACTGTTGAGATAGCAGTTTGTTCATTTCAAGAGCCTCAGTAATGAATTGATCCAGCTTTGGATACTCCTTAAACTTGTCCATTTCTGACTGGAACATTTTTTCCTGTTCGAGCTTTGAATTTCTCTCATTTTGTAAAATATTTTGTAGCTTCTCTACTTCTTGAGCCAACTACTGTTGTTCATCAATATTTTTCTTTTCAAGGCTGAGTTGCTCTTCTAGTTCTTTAGCTCTGAGTTCTGCATCCTGTACCCGCTATTCCAACTGAATTATCTTTTGCTGATCACCTGCAACCTGTTCTTCAAACATAGAAATTTGTATATCCTTTTTTTTTACTAGCTGTGAAACTTCGGAAGCTTTATCTATAGTGGCAGCACTATAGGCACCAGCATACTGAGACAATTTGGTCAGATCCTCATATGGATCCACCTCAGCATTTTTCTAAACAACATTTAGCAATTCCCCCTGTGATGCCAAAAGAGCATCTTGATCTATTCTCCTCCTTTTCCTTTGTTTTCTTACCACAGCCTTATGTTTGGGACTGTAGAACATATATAAAGGAGGGATTTCTTCTATCTTTAGCATAATTTCTCCAGTCGGGTTTTCAGGAATGATTTCCACATCCCGATCTTTGGGATCGTCAACTTCAGGATTGTTTTGCAATCCAATTGCTCTGCAAATTGTTGATATTAGTTTAGCAAATGAGAAGAAACAACCAATTCAGTATCTACTTTTCCTCCCAGTTGAGAACCTGCATCATTCTTGGATGTCTGTTCAGTGGTTTTAATTTCTGTACTTCCCTTTTCAATATGTACCTAGACATCAATGCCAGTCTTCCCTTTTTCTGTTTGCACTAAAGGCTTATGTGTATCTTTTTGAGAAGCTGTTTCTATTTTGGCACTATTAGCTTTACTGTTGTCATCCTTTTTCCCTAAAACAGGATCAGCTCCTTCTACTTCTTTACCAGAACTACTTCCTGCTTGTTGTGATGCTTTCTCCCGTATGGGAGCTCTCAACTGATCAAGAGGCAAATTAAGTAACCTTTGGCTTCTATACAACAAAAAAAATTTCAAGTCCTCAGCGTGTAACTTGGACTTGGCTGAATCAAAGACTTGGGATATATCATCCATGGAAACAAATAAATCATCAAAAATTTATGGTTCATGCTCGAATCGGGCAATCAAAACAGACGTAGTAAAATCATATGCCACTTTCCTTGGGTCGTATTGTCTTCCAGGAATTGTTGAAAACTTAAGATTAGAAATCTTACCAACTTCTTTCTCAGCATGAGAAAAACTATTAAGAGTATAGTCACCATACTTAAAGGGGAAGCTAGGCCACATAAGCTTTTTATTGCTTTTCAAAATTCTAGACATTCCTTCAACTGTCAGTTGATAGGAAATTTCCTGAGCTAACAACTTATCTGGAACATATAGGGGAAGGATATGTGGCTAAAAAATACTCCCAAAAATTCTGATATAAGTGAATTTTTCTTCTCCGAGCCAATCTCCAATATAAGACAAATCAGTCTTGGCTTTATTGGACAGTCTAGGAGGGAAATGACCAAAAATGGTTTGGTAGATTGGTATTAGAAAACCATGGCAGACTCTGTAAACATGAAGTTTGAAATGTTCTTTCCATAAGAAATTATGATACACATGAATAGGAATAGGTTCTTTTGGAGTCCATTTCCAACCTAACATCGGGAACTCAGAATTGAAACAAAGGGCGTCCAAAATATAACCACAAAAATGGAAAGGGGAAGAATTCCCTGAATTCTTATCTTTTCTATACTCTAGAATTCGATTAGCTATCTTATCCGACAAAATGACAACCCAATCCATAATTTCAGAATTAATAGCATAATGAATTAACGGGACCATTTGAATAGAAAACCTAGCAGAGTTGTCATTTCCGAACAACCTACACATCATTGTTGCCGCATAACAATATGGAGGTGCAAGAGACTCCACAGAGTACATACCTGATGCCTCTTGCTTATGTTTCTTAGGATTATTCTTCCATTCTTTGATTGGCTCTGCCTGGTTTCAATGTTCTTCAGCATATTCCTTAAGGAATTCTTTGTTGTAAATCTTTTGTGGATTTGGAAGATGGCATTACAACATAAAGGGGGGTTTTAAGACAATATTTAAGACAATTTTTGGGTAAATTGTCTTAATTTGAGACAAAAGAAAACTTGTGTATTGTCTTAAATATAGTCTTTCTCAAATTAAATCGTCTTAAAATTAAATTGTCTTAAAATATTGTCTCTATAAAGACAATATATAACACAAGCATTTTTGTCTCTCCAAAGACAATAGTTGCACTACAACACAAAGGGGGGTTTTAAGACAATTTTTGGGTAAATTGTCTTAACTTGAGACAATTTCATTTTTGTCTCTCCAAATACAATAGTTCGAATTAAAGACATATTTGTCTCTATGGAGACAATGTCTTTAATCCTATCTATTGTCTTTCTAGAGACAATATAAAACAATGACTCTAGAAAAATATCTCACCATTAAAATAAATCAATATAAAAATATTTAATTAAAAAAATCAACAATATCATTGAATAATTCATGTTAGGCTCCAGTGGAATCGAACCACCAACCCCCTGCATGGCAGGTGCTCTTCCAATGAGCTAGCACCCTTTAAAGAATTATGTGAGGAGTTATGACAATCCTTGAAATTGTATAAGAAGCATTGATTTTTAAAAAATGTTCAACACATAATTAGAGCAAAACAAAAACAAAGCATTCTCAGAAGTGAAAAACACTGACAGCAAGCCCAAATAATCTCAATACAAAACCACAAGTATAGACACAAAATGCAACGAAGCCAACCAAATTCCAATGAATTATAATAAAGGTGATTGGGATTATATGACAAACCCAAGTCAAATGTTCCAAGACAAGCTTGTGATCAGATGATTCTTCTAGAAATCGTGTTTTCTCTACAACAGTTGCCAGCTGATCATGTGTCATACCAGTTGACTCCTTTCCTCTTTTCTGCATAACTGAATAAGGTGGTTATCTAAAAATTGTAGAGTAATGTTTGAATCCTCATGAATGTCACGAACTCACAACTTTTCATAAAATGAAAACAAGTCTAGATTCATAACTTTATAACTTTCTCTATTTCCATGAGTATTTGATTGTAATACCACAAGTAGGATCAAAATGTTATAAGTTCTGCACACCAACCAGAGAAATGATCTCTCTAGGTGTTGCAATTTTCACATGAGCATAGTAGGTAGGAGCTAAGGTGTACATTATATTGCCCATTTGCGAAAAATAGGTTACAAGGTTCGCTTCACAATTCCAGTAAGATCAGCTCAAATTTTATTCCTTGGAATGTTATCTAGTCCTTTAATCCAAGCAAGGACTGGTCCTACGATACTGGCCTCTATTGCTTATGTGTCATTCCATACAGTGAAAACGGGAGCATGACAAACTATCATATTAGGCCTTAGTGCTAAAGTATGAACAACTGGTGTCATCCAATTTTTATATGTTGCATTTCCATAGTTGGCTTTGACAAGGCCGGGGGAATGTTATGATAAGTAATATAGGCCCCTTGCAAAAGGGTCTGAATTAGATAGCATGTTATCATTATAACCATAATTTTTAGTGCTACTGCCATCATTTTCAGCACTGAAAGGAGCTCTAGCACTGTCAGATACTATTATCCCATATGGAATAGATGAATTGGCCATTTGCAGATAGTTTCCTGAAATGTTACTGAAGAGGCCTGAATTAGAGTTAGTGGTAGTCCCATCACGCTGAGCAGAAGATTCTAAGTTCATGAGATTATGCAAAACAATATTAGCATTTGATGTCACCATTGCTGGTTGGAGAAAATTTTGTGTGCTGGATTGAAAATGCAGTTGGAGGTCGTGATTCTGAATACTATTGTGTTCCTGTTTGCACCATCCATCCGCACTAGCCCTTCGGTGATTGTACAAAGCTGCTGCATGTGGATTTGTTTGCTACGGAAATGCAATTATCGGCCATCCTGCATGCCTATTTGGATAAGCAGCAGTGCCGTAACTGGTTAAGGTGTCTACTATCTGTGAACTGACGACTGTGTTGCTAATTTCGTCATCCGTACGATGACCATATACACTTGGATCAGATGGCTCCACATCCTTTATGCGCTTTGCAGCAGCTCCCCCAATGGGCAATGTGTTGCTTTCAAGTATGTTGTTCACGTCGTTTCTGCTGATATCAAAGTTTGTCACAGCATTGAGACCTCTGAATTTGATGGCAGCAATGTCATAGGCTTCAGCTGCCTCTTCCTGTGAACCTATCGAATTAAATCAAATTCGTTAAAATGGTTTTTAAACCTCATATCAAATTCGTTAAAATGGTTTTTAAACCTCCTATCAAATTAAATCAAATTCGTTAAAAGGGCTTTTAAACCTATCAAATTCGTTAAAATGGTTTTTAATTATTTCACTAACCATTGACGAATCTCAGAACACCCAATTAATTAACCATAAAAACATAAGCATAAGTCTGGGTTTTATATAAACAGGATAGAAGTACTTACTGAACGTTCCCAGATACGGATCTTTGTTCCCAGCAACTCTTCCTATTCGAGCTTTCCATCTTCCATGTTGGTGATGTCTGATATGTGTTCAAAACAAATCGATTATGAGCACTGATAGCCTTAACGATGACTCATAGTGAGCTTTAATAGAAGGTGCACATAATATACAATGCAAGCTCAAGAAAATGTTTAGGTGAAAGAAAAAACAAGCTAAGAGGGTGAACACTTTACCAAGGGATTAGAAGGGATTGAAACGTCACCAATGTGCACTAATTCACATAGTTGATGCAATTTCCAACAAATTTAACTTCAACTAACAATTCTAATGTGTATGTGAACACTATTATTCATTTTTTTTCCTTCAGAATTCAAAAATGCATTCTCAAAAAGAATGGCATCGCTTTCCTCCTATTACGTTTTTATTTAGGTTTTGGGATCGTGACTGCTTTGTATTATCATGAAAAGTTTCATCCTTAAATCACAGTAGCAATCTATAATGGAGAATAAATATTGAAGCAGGTAACTGATCTTCCAAACTGATGTCACACCTTCACACACAAGGCAGTGTTTCAGATAACTACCGGTATTAGATCCCTTTTGAACATTAATGGACGGTAAGGTCAGAAAAAGCACGTTTCTCCCCTCTTAGTGTGTCTTTTTAATGTTAGATAAAAACAGTTTTCTTTTATTAACCTATTTAGGTCAAATGTGGTTTCTTTCTCTTGCAGCTAAAGCATGGAACATGTAATGGTCGAGGAATGATTTCTTGTCTGAATCCCTAATCTGATCCTGTCAAGCCAGGAGACAGGCATTGCTCATGTAAATTAAAATTCTCAGAAATAAATTCCATGAACAGAGAGAACATATTTTCCAATGGAAGCTATCTACTTTCTCAACAACTTTACAACAATCTATTTCTAAATCCCAATTCTGTTCCTGTGGTGGAGTCATGGAAGAAATATCCAAACTGCTTCTGAGAATTCTGTTTCTGCTATCTATGGGCCGTCCTCTACTTAGATGTGCTTATATTGACACATTTATTAACTTTCCTATTTCTATAAATTCAGTAACCTGGACCTGGAATTCCTATTACCATTATGAAAGAGACCATGAAATGTGCTCCAAATTTTTCCTCTGACCGGTGGATTGAAGGATATAAAAGCAATCTTACTTCACTGGATTGAAGGATCTAAAAGCAATCTTACTTCATTGCTTTTAAAGTGTTTCCAAGTATTATAAAACATGTCAATTTGTCCAAGGAAGTTAAATTTTCAACCACTTGCAGAAACTGCAAAAGTCATCACAACAATTTGAACGGCCACTATTGGTCTTCTAGCTCGAGTGGAAGGAAAGCCTTGAATTGTCACTGGATTTCTACCCTCCAGGTTCTTCACTAAATATAATATTTATTAATTTAAGATTCAATTAGCCTAACAGGATTTTTGAAGGATGATAAGAGAAATATATTAGCATATGGAGCTTTTATAAGTTTTAGGTAAGAAGGGTTTGAAAAGCTAATTTATGTTGAACCCTGATAATGTTCTATGTTTTCTGATTGAAGTTATTATTCTATACTCTACTCTAGATTTCTCAATTCCTCAAATGATGGGTAGAAAAACATAAAATGCCAACTTATTCATGAGTAGTAAATTCTTCTGATCAATCCCACTTAGTTGTTAGTCCTAGATTTATGCTTCACTTTTAGTTTCTTTATACGTGTAAGCCTTACAGTGATTTGCTGCAGATCTTACTGTACCAAAACACATCTAGTAGAAATTCAGAAACATGGCAAGCCTAACCTTGTTACTCCACGGTAAATTGATTCTCCTCTAGAGAATCCGCTGCTTTTTCTGTACAAATTCTGTCAACAGGATGCTAGAAGTAATGATGAACATATCCAAGACTTGATGTAAACAGAGATTGTAGATATGTTTAGTTGTTCTGTAGACAAATCCAAGGGTGTTGTTCCTAGTTTCAGAATGTTGGCACTACTGCTCTAATAATATTTCATAGTTGACAGACTACTGCGGCAACAGTCTCAGTTTCACTAACTCTGGCATATTATCTCCAATCTTGATTCCCATTATTTCCATCAGATCCCAGGCTAGTCTGAGATGGGTTCCTGCTTTACAAAGAAAATTCCCCCACGGGTGATGGTATTGCAGCTGTGCCATCCCAGTCTGCAAAAGGCCAACCTTTGGTTAGGTTGTTTGGATATGAATTATGTCCATTTACATCACGTATTTCAATTGCTTTACACTGTAAAGGTGTTGATGTGCATGTTGTGTGGCTAACTTATGATGATGACGTGAGAGACAATAAGTTGGAATTGCTTGCTTTCATAAGACCAGATGTAAAGTTGCCAATCCTTCAGTATGGGTTGGACACTATTTTTGGCTCTTCTGATGCCATTTTGCAGTACATTGAAGAAAAATTTCTGAATCTACGTCTAGTTCCGGAGGGACCCATGGCTGATATAAGTTTAGATTGGGTTGTTTATATTTGGGATATTTTCTCACCATTAGTCTAGAACTTCTTTATGACAGTAATCCACTGGCACGGCAGGAAGTACAGAGGAAGCTTGAAACATCATTTGCAAGATTGAATGGGGGAATTATGGAATACAGTAACAGGGGACCTTATTTATTTGGTAATGTTTTTAGTATGGCAGATGTATATCTTATCCCATTTCTTTATCTGGTAGTCCCATTGCAACATTTCAGAGGAATTGAAATTAGTCCAGTACATTCTCATCCACAGAATTATCACAGAGAAATGTTGGCCTTTCCCTTTTATTGCCTGATTCAATTCGACATGGACTTGCTACTGAGTTCTATTTCCAAAACCTTGGCTGAAAGGGCACCCCCTTCACTCTTGACATTGACAGTTCTGCAACATAAGAGCATTTTGTGCCACATGGAGAAGATCGTTCGCTCTGCAGATGAATTAGCTGTGTCCAAGAAAGAGGGGTTTAAGGTTATAGATCCTGCTAAGGGAAGTATTTCCATGAAAATAAAAATATTGTTGAAAAACTATGCACAACTTGTGGATTTGATTGAGGAACATGCTCAAATGGAAGAGCGAATTGTTTTCCCTGCTCTGGAAAGGACCGAGAGAGGTAAATATTGGAGTTTCCTGACATTGTTTGCCGTTGTCCTTTCATAATATATATATATATATATATTTCAATGATTTGGTAACAAGCAGTTTTATATGGACAAAAAATAAACATGAATCATTATTGAAATTTTTTGCAAGTATTACTGAAGTTGCAAATGATGAACATGCATGAGATTTTCCACTAATGAATGGCATCCATGAATGGCTGAAAAAATTAACAGTTCTGGAAGCTAGTAGCCCAGCTCGTATTCAAGCTCTACTTAGGCTTTCTGTGAAGCTAAGGACATTACAGGTGTTTCTCTCTTCTACATCAAATCTTTGTTCTATGGCTAGGCGTGTTCTTTGCCATAGGATTTCACTATTTATTTATGTTTTTGAACCTTATCTTTAGTCATTATCTGGTCTAGTTTCATCTTGTGTCTGTAGCACTGCCTAATAGTGCAACGATGCATGGCAGGCTCACTGTATGGAACACTTTCAAGAAGAGGAGCATAATCTACTTCCTCTCCTGGAGGCTGTAGAATTGGGCACTAAATAACAAGAATCCTTAGTGGGTAGTTGTATCAGTGTGATGGAATTATCTCACTGGAAACATTTTCCATATTTGTTGTCAGGGTTGCTTCCACATGAAATTCAAGAATACTTGGCAGTAGCTCAACGCTGACAGGAAAAAGAGAAGATCCAGAGAATGATTCAGTCACTTTAGTTAGCTGATGATGATGGTAAAACCCAACTAGCCATAGTGCATAAAATACTTCCTGCACTTACAGAGTCTGGTTACAATGCTTCTTGACATTAGGAGTGACCTGGCACATATTTTATGGTAATCATCTCATCTCAACTGTGGATTTTAACCATGACTGGCATTCTAAATCCCTGTTGTTTCTCAGAATCAAGAACAAGGAAAAGTGGAGTGCCTAATTTTCTCAATTAAGTTTATGCACAATGTCATTTCATCCTATATTTATCAATTTATAGACAAAGCAACTGGTTAGCCAAAGGTGCAAATAAGTAGAGTTTATGTGCTTGCATTCACCCTTGGTTTAGAAGTCCTCAGAACTGCCTATGCTCCTTGATGTTGCACCCTTTTGTGATTTTGATTTTACATGGCATTGCCTTGATAAACTGGCTTTGTGCGGAAGCTTCTTCCATAATATTTCCATTTTCCTTTTGGTCCTTGCATAGTCCCCAATGATACTGTAATCTGAAACCTTGCACAGAAATGACGCTGCAGGATGTGTCATCTACTCTATGTTTTGTTGTCTGATCACCTGTATACTATTCAGTTTAGGTGGGAAAATTTCCACTTTTAGATATATTGTTGAGTAGGAAGAGTGTACAGGGTTACTGCCTGCTGCTTACTGAAAATGTATATTCTACGATATTCTAGGACTAGCAATTTTCTTGTTGTACGATCATTTCCAATCATTAATGTATTTCAATTTTCATCTTATGAGTTTGATGTCATGCATCAGTGCGATAATTCAATATCATGTTATGGCAATAGCCATAATTTCTTTTAATTTAAGTTGTCTTTGTTGTGCTGATTGAGATTAATTATATGTCATGTTAAATTAACGGTTCCACCTCTGGCAGAACTGAATCTGCTCAGGATATGCTTTAAATTTCAATTTGGAGCAATGAATTGAAGTTGCCTTTGCTATGTTATTTGAGTTGAATCACTTGATATCATGTTAAGTTACCGGATCCACCTTTTGGCAAACCTGGGTTCTCTCTGGATATGTTTTCAATTCAATTTTGAAAGGCCAGAGAATTTGCTTTTTGATTGCTGAAAATGCTAAGCTGGTGGATGACATCCAAAATACTACTATTTTTCTTTAACAAAATCCTAGAACATACAAATCTAAGTTTATATTGCTTGTCTGCATTTCTGAATTTGTGAGAACCAACCTAAAACAAAATATATGGAGAGATCTGAGTTTTCTATGTTTTTGGTTTGTATTGTTTTTTAATATTTATATTTTTGACATACCATTTCTGTATTCGTTTCCTAACTGTTCAAAAACTCAGAGGGATCCAAATCTATATCCATTTCCATGCAGAATTAATGATCCAGCTAGTACAATATATTTTGTTGGGTTTGTTGTATCTTGACTGTGAAAACTCATTTATGTTTTATATGGTTTGTTGCATCATTCAAGGATTTCAGGTAAAATATTTTCCCAAATAGTTTTATCGAATTTCTTTGGCCACATTCATTAATAGTAAGAATGTTTTGGCTAACTATGGCATGTTAGCCTAAAACACAAAAACATAATTTTTATCATTTTGTTATGTTGGGTAATAGGTATTAGCTTCCAACTGTGGTTCTAAATTGTTAGCCGGTAGTAAAGCAAGCCATTGGAACACAATATAGAGAGGATCTCTCTTGGGTCATGAAACTGTGCGTAATTTCATTGCGAGGTCATGATGTCAAGAAAACGACATGAAAATATTTGTCGCAATGTGGTCATGTCCTTGGGCGTGTGGCAGATGATTTTGTAACAAATTATGGATGGTTCATCTGAAACGATGTAATTGAAAATCTTACATCTGAAACGATGTAATTGAAAATCTTACATGCATGCTTATATAATGCATTGTGACAAATACTAACATGGCTATAGGGGATTAATTTATGTAAGTTTCCAGTCTCACTATGGGTATGTATTCCTAGTCTCACTATGTTATGGTTATGAAAAAGGTCTAAGTGGATCTCATTGAGACAAGTCAAACACTGGTATGCAAATGAAAAAGGTCTAAGTGAATATCACTGAAACAAGTCAAACGATGTAATTGAAAATCTTACATCTGAAATGATGTAATTGAAAATCTTACATGCATGCTTATATAATGCATTGTGACAAATACTGACATGGCTATAGGGGATTAATTTATGGGTAAGTTTCCAGTCTCACTATGGGTATGTATTCCTAGTTTCACTATGTTATGCTTATGACAAAGGTCTAAGTGGATCTCATTGAGACAAGTCAAACACTGGTATGCATATGAAAAAGGTCTAAGTGGATCTCATTAAGAGAAGTCAAACACTGGTATGCATATGACAAAGGTATAAGTGGATCTCATTGAGATATGCAAGTCAAACACCAAACATGATAAGCATCAAACTAACTTAGTGCAAAAATCAAATCAAACTAACTTGAGCTTTTCTCGAACATAATCAGAGTCATATCTAAGGGATTTAGCATTTCAATCATGGTCAACAAGGCTACTCGAGCTTGTGTCAAACATAATGATAGCCATATCTAAGGGATTTAGCATTTCAATCATGGTCAACAAGGCTAGCCTTGTGCTACATTGGGAAACTTTCAAGATAGACATGTCACATGGTGTGTCACATGGTGCTTCAATCAAGGCTTTCCTTCACAATACTAAATACTAATACTATTCCTTCACAATAATTATAATAAATACTAATGTTATTCCTTCAAAATAATATATAATATCAAAAATATCACAATTACAAGTATCAGAATTGAGCTAATATGGCATATATGTTTGCTAAATCTCTGTTAGACTAAAACTCCTAATATTTATGTTTATTAAGTCTTTTCTGGGCTAAAACTCCTAACATTTATGGTTATTATACCATGAATTCATACAAATTAAAAGAAATGAAAACCCTTAGTTTTGTAATCAATTTTTTTGAAGCTTTATGGAATACATACCATGGCATTTTTCAGGATGCGATGTGCTATCTGGACAATAACAAAGAAATTGATTTGATTTGTTAAAACCACAACTCTCGTTACTCAACAAACAAGCATCACATTTTTGATATCTGTAGGGGTCGACATGCCATTGTATCTCAAAACCCTGCCCTAGCAGTGTACATTGATCAATTAAATACAACCTTCACTCTCCAAACACGTGGAGACAATTAGCTAGCATGATAGATTTATAATTGACTAATTTCACCCTGATTACAGTGATATCAATGAGAAGCGGTATCAGTAATTGTTATTTTTCTTGAACATATGCATATATGATTTTAAAGGGCAAAGAAATGGTTGAATGAAGTACTGTGATTGCACATTCAAACACAAGGAGAGCATTATTTATTTTTAGCACAACTGAATTTGACTTACTTCATTGGTTGAGAATTTGCCTTGGCACCATAAGCAGTCAAGCCATTGAAACCAGATCTTCAGAAATCCATTCACCCCATGTAATGAATTCACATTTTATAGTTTGATCTTAGATTGTGATTGTGATATGCAGAGACAATAAATTTTAATTCTGCAAAAGGAAGGGGTCATAAGGCCGGTTAAATATTTATCTTATCGAGTAAGACCTATCAAAATAAAAAGAAAAACAAGTTCAGACATTTGCAAGGGATGAAATAGGTATCATTACCAGTAATAAGCAAAAGTCCAGACTCCAGCTGTTTCAGGAAAACAATGTTTGCCCTTAAAGCGTCCAGCTAGAAGGATCGGTACGGTTCTCGGAGTAATGCTGGAACTTTCAAACATATTTCAAACAAGGATACTGACCATTACTTTGGCAGCAGGATTACCATCATTTGTAATGGTGACACTATGTCCCCTGCCTGTGGATTGCAAAATTTTGCCCTGCACGGGCCACCAGAATATAGAAAATGCATAAAATATCAATCCACCCGCCCTACAGATGTTATATTTAAGAAAATAATTTGAAAGGCTTGTGTAGCATAAATGCTTAGCGTGTGGAATCTTATATTTAAAGTGATGTCTTTCACATAAAACTCTGCACCTATAGCTTTCAAGGTATGGAGATTGCATTTTCAAAGCATCGAATGATGCAACATTGTAAATGGGGAAACTATAAAGCATTACCATCCCCTTAGGTCCTAAAGTGGTCTTTACAAGGTCAGCTATTGCCATGCCACCAACAAACGAAACATGCATCAACAAGCATCACATAGTCGTCTTCGCATTAGTGGCCTTCATAAGTTATAGTGGGAAATGCCCATTTTTTTTTCGAGGTCAACTATAAGAATGACTTACTTATGCCATATAAAGAACTTCTTTGGCATCCTGAAATGGATTCTATGAGCATCAAGCTGGCCATCACACGAAATAAGAACAAAAATGGGGAATCGGAGGAGATACTTACCATCCTGGCCCGTTCACCCTTCTCATCCCTAGCATCGTCTTTAAATAACTTTTCAATCTGCGTCAAAGCACAAAACAAACTATAAACCCTAACCCTTAATTGTAGAACCATGTCACTGATGCAAGTCTAGTACTGCAAAATGGGGATCAAAAGGGGTGTTGTTAACTTCAGAAGATCGGCATGAAAGCAAGAAAGGGAACATGGGAACTTACCCCCATGTCTGTGAGCAGGAAGCTTCAACTGTAGAATCTGGAAAAATGACCCACTTCCCTTGTTAGTTTTTTTTTTTTTGAAACACTCTTCTTCCGTGCCATGGTCATCTCTCCTCATGCTGCTGCAGCAATCTCTTCCTCTGCTATCAACTACGGAGCACTTAGAAATGGCAATGGAAGAACTTTGAATTAATCATATTTTGTGATTAATTCAAAGCGCAATGGCAGAGCTTAGGCATTTGCGAGCAATGGGAAACATGAATGATTGGCTCAGCAAGGTCGTCTTTTTTTGTTCTTTCAAAATTCTATAAGAATCCAAAAGCAGCAGAAATGCATTTACCTCCGGATTAGATCGAATGCCACAAGCAGAAATGTGAAAGCAAAGATGGTTGCTCCTCTTTAGGAATCATGAGCGCTAGGTCTCTCTCAAACATGAGCCGCTCTTCAAGTCCTTTTGAACTATTTTAAGCTTTTTCAACTAAAGATGGGAAAAGTAAGTGAAACTCATGATAGTCTAGAACTCACGTCCCAATGCTCTATACTTCCCCAAATAATATGCATAAGGGATCCCTTGACTCATCTACTATATTAGGTCATCTGTTGTCTCTTGTATGAATTGATGTATATTGGGTCTACATGCTCTATTATACGAGCATGAGTGGCTTTATGGGGTAGCGCATGCATGACTTCATTTTGCACTATTAGACCCTTATCGATTTATTGGTTCCTTTCCAGTGGAGGCTCCTTTGTTTGTCATTCCTCTCATCAGGTTTGCCATCTCCTTTTGGTATTTGACCAAATCATTCAGTGCACTAAGCAAGGTGTTAAATGCTTGGGCATCCTTGTCACCAATGTCTGGCACTTCTATTTCAGTTGTTTCTTCTACTCCCTTCCCTTTGCCAGGGGTCTATTCTTCTTCTCTGTTCTTGCATGGAGACTCTTCTTCTTCAAAATTGGGAGTAGGCTCTATGGTTATGTATTGTCTTTTGTAAGTGATGTAAGGATGTTTTTCACCACTCATTAAAACTCATAAAACTCCATCCTATGATGTGGGGAGTGTAGGTGGCTGTAGATTTGTTCCTAGTAACAAGAGAGTTTTGCAACACCTTGAGCAAGGACTAGTAGAATATGTGCCTATGCATGAAGCTCATTGTCATGTAGAAGACAGTACTCCCATTGTCATAAAATATTTGGTAGTTCTGCTATTGAATGTTACTGAATATTGACTACCATTAAATATTGCAGCAGAAGTATTTCACATATTTCTGTATATGGTTCAATAGAGGGAACTCCTACTTTGTGGCATGACTGAATGGATAGATCTCATGTTGAATAGGTTTCCTGGTGAGCACTTAGCTAAGACAAGCATAGGAAAACACAGAACAGTGAGGTGAGGAGGACATAAGAGTTATTTGTTTGGGTTATTCCTTCTCAAAATTGGACAACAAATTATTTTGGCAGCCATCTAAGGTAATAAAGACCTCTGACCTACAGTAATCTCTTCAAATCTGTGTGGCTCGGAATTGCAGAACCGTGGAGGATTGTTTAAGGGCCAAGAGGCCTTATATAAGGCCCTCTCTTCTAGCCACAGAGACAACATTATGTGAAGCAGTTTGAAGTTTGAACTATGTAGAATCTTGAATTACAGACACCTTGAAGGTTACCCTCGGACCTGTGGTAGCTCTTGTGTGAAGTTTTAGAGGCTTGGACCATGCACCTAAAATCTGTTATGCACTTTCTTCAAGGTACCTCTATTTTCATGCTCATAAGGATTGTTACAAGGAACTGAGCAGGCAGTATGGAGAACAAATATTAAAAGCTATGATGGATGTTCAGGATCAAGTTTTATAGTAAAAAAAATGCTACATTGGTGTAGTAGAAACGCAATGAAATGTTTTAAGAAACTGAAGATTGTCCACTCAGTAAACTTGAACTCGAAGCAAGCGAGGTGCCAAATATGCTGAGTATAGAATCTAAAATATTCTACTCGGAATGGTATTTGTAATGGAGATAACCATGCAACAGGCAATGTCCACAATACAGAACTGGTACCAATAAACAAGGGAAAGAAGGCAATCTCATATGTTACATTAAGATGTGGTGTAGAAATTTTACTTCTGATTCAATACATTAAGGTGTTTCAAGTAGAAATTATTGGAGATAAAATAAATGCATTAGAAAACATGATTGAGGATTGTGGATCAATGTTATACAATACACTCAAGGATCAATAGGTGTGTACTGCTGGACAATATACAAGGGTGGTTACAACTATCATCTCCATCATTAAGACTGTTAAAATCTCTCTATTGTTCCCAGCTTAACAACAAGCATCTTGGATCAAACTGTTAAAAGCATTCCCTTTAATCAAAGCAAATAAAGCTCTATGGATGTGAAGCCAGTCAATGATATCTAATAAAGATTTCATGTATTTTACTTTTCAAATCTACCTCATTTAATCTAATTCAAAACCTGGTTAGATAGATGGGCCGGTTCAAAAACCCAATTCTGGTTTTTAAAACTATGGGTGCAACATATCATCCAATAGGATGCAACACCCTCATCATAGGGGTGCCGCAACATTTTGACATTCTCCAATGACACAGAATTTTAAAGAAAATAAAAGGGAAATACATAGATGAATCTCATTATCAAAAACCAACAAAAGTATTGAGTTCATCTAGCCCAATTAACTTGGAAGCAGCAAAATCACCTAGCTCATTTACATGTTCATCTTGTTTCTCATGTAGGACCTGAAAAAAGAGAAGCAAATCTAAATGAAAGAAATACTTGTCCGTCATAGCAGGAGATGGGGCCCAACTTTGCTGGTGCCTATCCACAATCCATCTTGATTTCAGAACATCAAGAACAATATAATTGTTGTTCTCCTCATTAATTGTTTCCAGACCTAATATATTCGTGATATCAAAATTTGTGGCCTCTTCATTCTCAGGAGAACTTCTGCTTATAGTGCCACCTCGACTGACTGGAGAACCAAACAATCTGCTTCTCAAGGATGTGATTGTCCTCTTAGCATGAGAATTTCCAGTAAATAGTGCTGACTGAAATGAATGTCTTGGAATATGTCGTGAAACCAAACCACGAACATAATTCAATGACTTAACAAGAGCTCCTGAGGCAAATGTTGCATATGTTGAGGTTGGAGAAGATGAATTGATAGATGCATTCGATGCTACATGTTGACTGTTTGTAGACTGCACCCATGGAGAAGCCTTCTTGTTGGTAACGGCATTGCACTCAGAAATTAGATTCACACAAAACAAATCAATCTGCTCTAGAGTCTCTATCCTAGGTATATACTTGCATCAACCATCAAATATTTGGGGAAAAGAATCAAATGTGTGAAACAACCAGAGGAAATTTTGCAAATGCAATTGGGTCTATATAAACTGTTGAAAATAACACAGAGAAAAAACAATATTTTTTTTTTATAACTATTTTGGCAATGTATGTTCAGAAGAATCAAATTTTGAAACAGCAAGAGGAAATTTTGAAAATATATTTGGCTTGGTATCCCCAATTGAAAATGATAGAGGATAACGAACCTTTATTTTATATTAGTTTCGCAACGTATGTTCAGAAGAAATTAAAAAATGGACACAAACCCACACACAAAGCATACCTGAAATATTTGCACATGTGACAACCATATGAAAACAAACTATATATACATCTTGATTATCTATATTTAATATATGTATCATCAAAACTGAAGTGTTTGATAACACAATAAAGACAACTGTCTATCATTTCATCTTTTTTACAAGTCAAAAAATCTGTTAATGGTATCTACCTGAAGCAATAGAATATTTTCATATAAACTTGAGTTGTAATGTAAAAAGAAAAAGGAACCAATTATTTCATATCTCTATTATAGAACAAGAACTATACGAAACACCACTAGAATAAACTCACCTAAATAGATATCGTTTGAGAAGTGCTACACACTTTGCAACAACTGGAGGGTTGTTCAGTCCAAATAAATAAAATGTATTAGCAGTTTCTTAGGAAATGAAAACAATAGACAACTTTTATATTAAAGACTAAAAAAAGCAAACCAAAATAGAAGATGAGACGCAATTGTACCGGCAATCCATTAATCAATACACAAGACTTCTAATGAAGATATCAAAAATAGGAAATAATATATATCAAGGTATAATACTCCCAATCATAGTTTTAAAACTTGGAACTGGTCTTTGAACTGGACACCTATCAAACAATGGACCCACTTTTAAAAAAACACATAAAATAATTAAAATTTTAATGAAAAAAATACTTTTAAAATTCAAATCCACTAGAGACAAAATCTGCAAAGTTTGTTCATCTTTATACCATGTCAGGGTGAATATGTCAAAATGGCACTAAGTACAATACATACCAGCAACATAACACATAAATGATATGTCTCTGAATGGCCTTTAGAGTCCAAAAACCAAGTTGCAAGCTACTGGGCCACTCATCAAACTTGTCCCAATCTCTACCAACAACTTGTGGTCGAGTTCTTTACCTAGGACAATAGCAACCAATCACTTGCACTCAAATATTCTCAACATATGTTGCTTCCATGTATTGTAGTTCTTACCAAGAAATCTTTGGGTAAATTACAACGTGATGTTAATTCAATAGGTGATCCTTAGGCAAAAGAATATAAAACAAAGAACAAATCTGTAACAACCCTATATCAATTTTTATTTTTGGTATTCTGTCGGTAGGGAATCAGAGATGTACATGTATGCAGAAGCAAGACAATCTCAGGTCTTAGTAATTTGAGAGAGACTAGAGGAGCCATAAAATATAGGCTTGTTGGCATCCATTTTAAATAGAGATTAGATAAGACAATAAAGAGTCTTATTATATGCTAGTAGAGCTTTGAGAGGAGTTCTTAGGGTCATCTTGTCATATTAGAAGCCATCTATCCCTAAGTCAACTTTCAACCTACTGAAGGCTTGAAACTGACAGCCAGTAGGACATTCATAACAAAGGACTATGTGCCTTAAGAAAGGAAACAGGGCAAGGCAGTACTTTTTATAGTATTTCATTTTTTGAAAACCCTGAAGTCTCTGATTGGTTGCCAACGATTATAGTTGGGTGCTCTTATATTTTTAATTTGGATTCAAGGGTACTTGAGAGTGGCCCACAGTTGCTTCCTTACTCTAAGGCTTGAAAGGTAGGCTATATGACTTGCCATCATGATTCACTGATAGAAGTTCCAAGGTCATGAGTCACCTATCTACAAGGATCATTTTTCCCAGCTCAAAGGTGTAAGGCAGCCAACCAAGTTTTCTGTGCAGCATTTATAAAGAATAACAAACTTTTTCATTGGTAAGGCATAACAGGGTTGTCTTTAATTGACATTATTAAGCACCTGGTTGCATTCAATACTTTTGCAACTCACCCAGCAGCATACCCCTATGAAATTTAATTGATTAATTACAAATATTCTTGCTACTGGATACCATAATTTAGGATGCACAGTACCACATAGAAAATCATCAATGTTATCTGATAACATGATCCCAAGAGTTTCCAAACCATTTTCTAGTGTATAAATTACACTCCTGTTTTGGCATTACAAATTCTCAATGTGCTTTTTTCAATAGTCTAGATTTAAGAGTTTCCAAATTAATTTTTGGTTTATAACCTTTACTCTTGGTTTGGCATTACAAATTCTCATAGTTTTTCAATAGTCTAGATTTAATAATTTGAAAATATTTTGCAATACATATTATATCGATCATGTTATAAAAGAGATTTGTTTCGAAAATCCATTTTTTTTGTCCATAACCTTCACTCCTGCCATGGCCTTAAAATTTGTGTTCATAACCTTCACTCCTGCCATGGCTTTACAAATTGTGTACTTCATATATGGCACATAAATATTTTGATAGCTATCCACATTTATCAGCAATTTCATTTATATCACTAAGTTGGTTTATTTATGTCTGTGTTACTTGCAGATGGTCTGCAATAGCCTCACAGTTACCAGGGAGAACAGATAACGAGATAATACCCATTTGAAGAAGCGTTTGTTGAAGATGGGTCTCGATCCCTGAACCCATGCACCTAAATCAGAATTCAGTCCCAGTGCTCCACAGGGGTACAATGCCTTGGCTCTGACAAGGCACAAAGCACAGTGGGAAAATGCAAGACTTGAAGCAGAAGCTCGTCTTTCCAGAGAATCACTGATCATGTCCTCTAATTATTCTACTGGTTATCACACCAGTAACATAGTGGATATGATGACAATGCCTAGCAATAACCCGCCCACTGATTTTTTATTAAAGATATAGAATTCAGAAGCAGGGAAGGCTTTCAGGAAGGAATCTAGCACTAGGATAATCAGTAAGAGTTGTGACAATTCATATCATGTGTTTGATAAAAAACATCCAAATGGACTAGGATAAAATCAGGTTCTATCCTCTGAAATTCCAAAGACACCCAGATCCTCTGCCTCAGTTTCTTCCTCAAGCTATGCTTCTACTCTAAATAGTTGTGATGAGTCCCTGAACCCAAATGATAAAGATAAGGATAATGGCCCCCAATAGTGCAATTCTGCATTAGCTGATCAACAAATTCAACTTTTTCCCTATCTATAAATTTGTCTATTACATCACAAGGGCTAGGTTAGATGGTAAAGCAGGCATATTTTATAACCCTGCCAGTGTTTAAATCCTCCTCGAAGCCTCATCACCACCATTTTTTTCACTGTTTCAGGAACCTCGAAATGAGGCTTCAGAATTGGGTCTTGCTTGGGCACAGTGAATGATCAATCCATAGATGTCTAGAGTGTGAGGGTTGTCTGAGAAAAACACCTCTGGAAACTTTTGGGTAATAGTGAAGACGTCATAGAGGGTTTTGATTTTCCTTGATGATTGTCAGGTAGAGTAGAAGAAGCACCTCTTGCTGGGGAAATGTTGTTACATATCAAAGGAGGAAGTGGGGAGGAGACTAGATAAGTTAGCTGACATTTTCTATTGAATGGCTCTGTAGTATTTACTCTAGAACATCATCACCTTGTATTGCAATGAATTCATACAATGTACATAAAAAGTTAAAACCCGTGCTATTGAAAGGTTTGACCAAAAAAAGGTAGAACCCTGAAAAAATAATACAAGATAGCAAGAGTAAACTCGCCTTGGGATAAGCCTTGAAAAATGAAACTAAGCGGCTGTGGAATGATTTTTGAAAACCAAATGTTTTGTTGCCTTTAAAGGCCTTGTCCTTTCCACTTAGCATTGCATCATGCAAGAGAGTGATTTTCAAGTCTGGCTTCATGCACAACATCTTCTCGTCAGGTACCATTGTCTTCTCCAACAGCAATCCTATAGGGAAAATGTGCTTCATTTGTGCCAGATGATACATAAATCTCCTGCAAATTAGTTTAGGGTTTACTATTAGTTGATGATACAATAGAATTGAAGCACACATTCAAAGAAATCGGTCTTTGCAGTTAGAAAGAACCCTAAATCTCGTCACCGGCCTATTGACCCTACAGTGATTAGTACCATACCTGTTACGGTCTTCTAGTTATAAACATTGTAGGTATGAGAGGAGAAAAATAGATTCTGCTGGTTAAACCGAGACATACTTGTGGGTCATTGTTTCGACTTGGGGACAGAAGTTACGGAAGCTAGTAATTGTCTTACGGAGCCGAAGCAATCTGATGGTAGCTTCCATGGAATCAGAAAACTCTGCTAGCATTGCATACCTGTAAAACTCTGCCAGCATCGCATGCCTATAAAACTCAGAAAACTCTGCCAGCATTGCATACCTAAAGACTGGATTTGGAAAAATGTAGAAAATCATGTATAATCAACTCCTGTGAGTATTATCATTTGACTGGTTTTTACTGCCAATCCTCCTTGGCCTTACGTGCGAGGTGGGAAAATTTAATGAAAATCCCAAAACTTTTACGATTATCATAATTATTATGCAAAAAATATATTATTTGATTAATAATAAATGTTTTGATTTTTGTTAAAGTTATTAAAGGTTAGATGTTAGACTTTTTAATATTATTAAAGTTTATAAATGATCTAATGTTTTCTTGATGGGATCGATTAGTTTTAGAGATAACACATTGAGGAAGTTCAAGGAATGGAGAGCCACGGTACTCCTATATGGTTTATATGTGGCCCTAGTGTTAGCACTAGGATGTGACATGTCATGTCACATGGTGGAGTAGGGAGTACTTGTGTTGCAGATGAGTTGCATTGAAAACATGGGAAATAAATCAATCAAGTGTGAAAACATTTGGGTCTTGAACCCAATGATGAATGAAAAAGGGTTTTAGTTAGGTTTTGGAAGTTTACCTCCAAAATTTTGGAGTTTACCCATTGAGTAGTTCATTCAGAGAATCATTACCCCTAGCCTATGGAAAACACTAATGAGAAATGGTGATGGATAAGCATGATACCATATTGATGGGAATGATGATGTTAATTGATGATGCTAGTAGAGGATGCATGGAAGAAGTAGAAAACAAAACATGGACCCAAAATAAGGGCCATGCAATGACATAGTAGTGCCATATGGAAAAGAAGATGGTGACCATGTGGAAAGGGAGGTTTTCCGAGGAGTAATAAATTCATTTAAGTGTTAGGAGGCCTTTTTTTTAGACCCAATGTAGTATTTAAAATTTATTTTTGTTAGGGGGTTAAAGTATAGAAAGGCATCAAAGAATTTCCACAAAAACTTCCCTTCGAGGAATATTTTGCCTCCCTCCATCAACAAGTGCTGATAGTTGGACCTAATGAGATGGTGACATCAACCAGGAGGAAAGGTCAATTAAAAGAGTCAATAGTTAGTGACATCAACGTGATGTCATACAACTGAAAAATTCAATCAAGTGGAAGTGAATATAGTCATATCCCCCTCAAGGAATATTTTCTCGTAGGTGTTTTACAAACCAACCATAGAAACCAATGGATGATTTTGATGGGCATGGCATTAAGGTGATGTCAGCCCAATAAGAATCATATGGAGGGAAAGGATATGGATAATATTTTTGGCCTTAATAGTAAAGCCAAATAATGGTATTTGAAGGAGCGACTGAGGAAATACAAGGGCAGCATTATGATCATCCAGGAAACCAAGGTCCATGAAGCTAAGATCAAATGGATAGTTCTAAGTTTCAAGCTACCATATGAAGTGATTGCACTCGACTCTAGAGGAAATGTGGGAGGACTAACCATTTTGTGGAACCCGACGGAAGTCGTCTTTGAGGATTGAGTAAGTAGTCCATGAATTCTTACAGGGTGCTTTAGACACATAGGATCCAATTATTGGGTTCTCCTTACTAGGTTTTATGGGCCCCATACCCCAGGGGAGAAAGAGGTCTTCCTCCATAACCTGGCCAGTATGAGAAGAGAATTTCAGGAAGAATTATGGATAGTAGGAGGGGAATTTAACATGATAACGTCCCTCGAAGAGAAGAAAGGAGGAATTCACCGACATGACCCAGATATGGATATGTTCAGGGATGCATTATCGGAGCTCAAAATGTTGGACCTACAAACCAACAATAGAACCTTCACCTGAAACAATCATGGAGGAGGTCAAAATCAGATTGCATCCAGATTGGATCGGTTCTTGGTCTCGGAACAGGTCATCTTCAGAGACATATACATGGAAACCTCCATTCTCCCCGAAATGGGCTCGGAACACTGGCCAGTAAGATTGGAAATCGACCTCAAAATAGGACCAAGAAATAATCCCTTCAGATTTTAATCATTTTGGCTTTGAGACCCTAAGCTATTGGGGCAACTTATAGAATGGTAGAAGAACAACGAAGTGGTGGGAAGAAATATTATGCATACATTCCAACTCAAGATAAAAGAGATCAAGCAAAGGATTAAGAAGTGGAACAAAGAGGACTTTGGCAACATCTTAAAATACCAGGAGGAGTTAAAGAATAAGATAGAGAATGTACAACTATAGATTATCACAGAGGGCAGATCAAAACTTATAGTAGAAGAAGAGGGGCAACTCATAATACAACTAGAAGAATGCTAAAAACAGGAGGAGATACTCTGGAAGCAACAATATGGAGTCAATTGGTTGAGGGAAGGAGAGAAGAACACACATTTCTTCCATAAAGCAATGGTCCAACACAAACAACATAACAGGATCTTCTCACTGAAAAATGAGGTCAAAGACAGAATAGTATGTCATGAGGACATGGAAGAATTGGTTGTACATCACTTTAGAATTACAAATTAAACGAATTAGGATTTGAGAAGGGAATTCATCATTTTTTTTTAAGGCTCCTTGCGGGAGGAGGCAACCTTTGTTTGCGTGGTCGTCCGCTTCCTTGTTTGAACCTCCAAGTATGTGAAAAAATTAGTATGAGGAGAAGTCTAACAGTATGTACTTCAACCTTCGAAGGCTCTTGTTTAGGATAAATTCTCAATGTGGACTTGAATCAGTTAACTGAAAGTGATAAATTCAGTTAGCTAGTGGATTTCGATTTAGAGGTAGTTGGTGAGGCATGCAGAGTAATTCTAGTTGTAACAGAGTTCTAAGTGAAAAGGTGCATTAGTTAATGCAAGTTGTAAATAGTTTAACTCAGTTAAGTGAGTTAAACTCAGTTATTCTAGTTGTAACTGAAGATACACTAGTGAGAGATCAAGTGAATTAAATATTAATTAATTCACAATCAGTGATCTCACATGCAATTGAGGATTTACTATTATTAGTTGCATGCATGTTAGATCCAGTGGAGACCTAGTTGAGTTCTAGGTGAAAGGGAAGTTGACTATCAGTGGTAGGATTATTGAGTTGCACACATGCATCCAAACACCCATTGGAGTGACCATGATACTTGATCAGGTTGACAAAATCAAAGGAGAACCCAAAGGTAAGAAGGACTTTATAGAGAAACGAGAGGTTAACCCTGTCAAAGGCATTTTCCATATCAAGCTTTATCAACATCCCTTGCTACTTTCGTTGATGGCTGGAATGCATTACTTCCATTTGATGGTAGAAACAGTTACAATTGTTGTCATGAATAACGAAGAAGAGTTATATGTATAACTGGGGGTGGAGGAGACCCTCCAGATACAAATTCTCAAATGCTGGAAATGATAAGGAATATGCAGAACAAAATGGTTCAGCTAAGGACTAGCAATGAACAGTTGTTGCAGGCCAGTAATGAGCAAGAGAGTTTTATAAGGGAATTAACCTCCAGGTCTAGTCATCAAAGTGAAGACCAAGAAAGAAAGAGAAAAGAAACTGAACCCAGAAGAAATCCCTCATCTACCCCCTAAAAGAGACATTGAGTTTTCCATGGAACTAGTACCAGGAACTACCCCAGTGTCCAGGGCACCATATAGAATGAGTATCCATGAACTACTAGAGCTGAAACTTTAATTACAAAAATTATTAGACAAAAGGTATATTAGACCAAGTAACTGTAACTGTTTTTAGCTTCGTGGATGGAAAGGGGTGGGCGAGAGCCAACACCTCTACCACCGCCATGCCTACACCTCATGTAGTGCCTTCATGGCATGTTGGGGATGGAGGCCTAATAAGGAGATGAAGAGGGCGAACCACGGGGCGAATGCAGGAGACAAGAAGGCAAGCACTGCGAATTCTCACAACGGCCATACTTGAAGGAAGGAGAGTGCAGAGGGGAGGTGTGAGGCGAGCACAGAGTGAGGTCTGCCTCGGAGGGGGGTGATTACAGTGGAGAGGCAAGGGGCAAGTAGCACGCTGAGTAGATGGAGGGCTAACAACTCTAGTTGACTGTTTGGCAAGCTGAAGATAGAGATGGAGCAAAGAGATGGAGCTCAAGAGTCGAGTCGTGGTGAAAGACAAAGCCAGAGAATGATGGGCATAAGTAGTAGTGATGGAGATGGGACACATCTCCATTGATGTGTGCGTCGAGCAAGTTGCAGAGTTAAGGCAGAGAGAGGGAGCTTTGAATGCCAAACGCAGTTCACCGAGGGGCTTTAATGCCTTGGTACAGTCCTTTGGGGTGGGCAAGTGGCCTGGCCAGGTGTCTTGCCTTGGGCCAGCCACCGTATTATTCTTATTGCTCACCTGCATCTGGGATTGTGATATCCTTATGCACCAGATGAGTGCAATCATGAATGAGAGTGGCATCATTAGTACTGGTTAGAGAGCCCTTGAAGAAGATGATATTCTGCTCAACTCCCTTGTTTGCTAAGCGGTCCGCTACCTTATTTGCAGTGTGGTGAATATGCTCGAAGGAAATGGCATGAAAAGCTTTGAGCCATTGCTCGATTTGTTCTAATCTTGTCAAGAGATGCCATCTTATGGACACTCTGGAAGCAGGGGTGCCCAGCTGGAGATGAGTGGTGGCATCGATGAGAATCTGTGAGTCTCCTTCTACTTCCGGGGGGAAGAAATTATTTTCCTCTGCAATAAGGAGATCGTGCCATAAACCTTCTAATTCAGCTGAATTGTTGGAGTCCCGTCCAATCGAGCCATAGTATATTTTGAGTGAATTACCTACTGCATCCTGAAATATACCTCCAAAACCTGCGGCACCCAGGTTACCTTTGGAGGCTCCATCAAATTTCATCTTTATAATGTTGTTGATAGGAGGGATCCAAGAACAGGGGGAGTTAGGATGGGTGGAACGGGCAGGGGAGTGGAGGGGGAGAATGGGAATGGTAAGATGCCAGTTTTCTCATATGATGCTTTTGAGAGGAGTAGTGGGAATGTCAGATTCCTGCCAGGGCTGGAGAGCAATAATTTCTTGAAGGTTGCTGCAGAGGCTAGTCCAAAGGATGTCAGGGGGATTACTTTAATCTTTAAAGATTCATTTATTCCTTTCTTTCCATACAGTCCAGAGAATAAAGCCGAGGAGGAGAGGCCAAAGAGTGTTGAGCAGGTTACTATTGAAAGGTTCAATGGGCCAATGTCGTATGGTATTAATGAAATCTCCCTTGATCTGTCCAGTTCCTCTGCAGCAGATGTCTATTTTTTCCTGCAATAAGTTAGCTATGATGCAGGTGTCCAAGAGATGTGGAATGTCTTCTGCATATTTGGAATGATTGGGACATCGTGAGGGCCCAATGAATCCCCTTTTGAGGAGATTGTCCCAGGTGAGAATCTGCTTCTTGCTTAGGAGCCAGAGGAAGGTAGAAATTTTGGGCCAGATACCTGGCTGCCATATTTGAGTCCATATATTATCCTTGTGAGTATGCATAGAAGGAAAGAGCATTTGATAGGCCTCTTTGGTGGTGAAGGATCCTTGAGGAGTGTAACCCCGCCGTAGCCTATCTTCTTGGGTTGCAAATCGAATTTTCCTGTGGTTGAGCTCTTGGTCAATTTCCACATAAGTTTCATCCTACCAATTCACTTGCCATTGTGTTGCTGGAATCCATTGACGATAGCCTAGACTAGGGTGATGTTGCCAGAAGTAGTTGACTTGATTTTTCTCTGTTCGTTGAAGTACAACTTGCCATTTCATTTTTTCGGAAGAGATTCACCAAATTTGGTAGTTGTTGCCAAGAATCTTCCCAAAGTCGGGCAGATTTTCCAGAGTTGATCTCTCAGAAGCTATGGGCTTGAATAAAGGCACTGTGTTGTTTGGTAGAATTCCAAATGAGAGAGCCAAAGATATATGAGGAGAGTCTGATGAGATCTGCTGGTGGTCTGTCGTTGGCGTATTTGGCAACCCAAAGTTGAGCCCAAGGGGTATGAGTTTTGGAGAGCCACTTCCACCATATTCGCGCTCCCATTGTGGCGTTATTGTGCTGGAGATCTCTTATTCCTAATCCAACTTCAGATTTGATACACAAACATCTATCCATTTCACGAGAGCCCATTTTCTGTTAAGCCCTGTAGAACCCCAAAGGAAATTGCACTAAAGATTTCTGATCTGCTTTAGAACCCATTTGGGGGCGGCAAGAACAAAAAATAGATACAAAGGCATGGATTGGAGGACGCCTTTGATTAGAACTAGTCTGCTAGCAATGTTAAGCGATCTATAAGTCCAAGAGGAGAGGCAGACCTCAATTTTATCAAGGAGCTCTTTCCAGGAGGAGTGTTTGATTTCAGATTCAATAAGCGGAGCTCCGAGGTGTTTGGAAGGAAGAGCAGCTATGAAGAACCCCAAGAGTCAGGCTATGTTGCGTTGAGTTAGGGTAGGCGTGTTGAAGAAGAAGATTTGGGATTTTCCAGCGTTAATGGTAGTGCCAGAGGCTTCAAAGAAGGTGTCCAGCAAAGATTTGAGCGAGCTTGCTTCTTGAATTGAGGGATGACCAAAAAGCATGTTATCGTCAACAAATTGTTCATGAGTTATGGTCTGATTATCATGAATGGAGAGACCCCTGAGAGAGTTGATGGAGGCGACATGATGAATGAGACGGCCAAGCCCTTTTGTCATGAGTAGAAAAATGAAAGGGGAGAGGGGGTCCTCTTGACGAATGCCTCGAGTTGAAGAGAAGGGAGTGGAGGGGTTACCATTGAGAAGGATGGAGAACCTAGGGGTGGTGATGAGATGCATGATCCATCTGGTCCAAGTAGCACAGAATCCAAAAGCAATAAGCATTTGATTGATGTATTCCCAGCGTAATTTATCAAATGCTTTAGAAAGATCCAGTTTTAAAAGCATACCTACCTTCTTGAGGTGATTCAATGAATGGATCACTTCATGAGTGAGAATGATACCATCCAGAATTTGGAGACCTTCAACATAGCCAGTCTGTTCTGGAGAGATGAGCAGTGGGAGTAGAGGTTTGATTTTGTTGGCGATGACTTTAGAGATAAGTTTGTATATGATGTTGCATAATGCAATGGGCCTATACTTGTCTAGAGTACTTGAATTCTCCTCCTTGGGAATGAGGGCAAGGAAGGTTGTATTAAGAGATAGAAGAATCCAGTGCAGAGTCGTTGACTCTTCAACTAAATCCCAAACTTCCAATTTGATATTCTCCCAGAAGAAGTGAAAAAAGTTCATTGTGAATCCATTGGGACCTGGGGCTTTTCCGTGTTTGAGTTGAGCCATTGCCTACTCAACTTCCTGAAGAGAAATAGGTTTAAGTAACAAAGAGTTGTGTTCCTCGATGATTAGCCTTGGGATGTGCTGAGTTATCCTGTTTATGGCTTGCCTCCGATTCCCAGCTGGCTCCTGAAGAATGTGTTGGTAATAGCTGGGGAGTTCCCTTTTTATGTCCTCATGTTCCTCAAGTCGTTCCCCATCACTGTTGTTGAGGAAAGCGATGTTATTATGCATGTGTCTTTGAATGGTGGATCAATGAAAGAATATGGTGTTTTTCTCCCCCTCTTTAAGCCAGCAGGTCCGAGAATTTTGACGCTAAAGGATTTCTTCTTGTTGACGTCGCTCCTCTAGTTTTGTAAGGAGACTCCTTTCCAGGGCTGTGTAGGCATCCGTTCTGCCTTCTTTGATGATGCATTGTTGTAACTCACACATTTTTTGTTCGAGTTCCTTCTGGTGAGAAAAGATGTTCCCAAAGATGGTTTGATTCCATTTTTTATTTTGAATTTGAGGTGTTTGAGCTTCTGCTGAAACTGGAACATTTTGGATCCCTCAAGAGGGCAGAAGCTATTCCAGCACGTGGTTACCATCTCTTTGAAATTTGGGTGGGCAAGCCAGAAGGATTCAAAACGGAATGGTCTTTTGTTGTCTATTCCAAGACGAGACCATTGCAGGAGGATTAGCCAATGATCAGATCCAGCCAAGGGCAAAATTGAGGAGTGAAAGCCCCCCCCCCCCCAAGTGGATAGCATTGTCTAAGATGAGGAAACGATCCAATCTGGAGGTGATTTTTTGTGACCCGCCTCACCTGTTGGTCCAATTATGTATACCATTGGAGAAGGAAAGATCAATTAGCCAATTGACTTGTATAAAATCTTTGAAGCAAGTGTTGTCCATCTCAAGCCTAATTCTTCCTCCTACATTTTCCTCCAATTTGGTGATCATATTGAAGTCTCCACCATAGATCTAGAGAGGATGGCGTCTAGAGGAGTTGAGGACGATGATTGTGGAAAGCAGGGAAATTTTTTTTTGAGGGTCTTGGGGGAAGTAGACATTAGTGAGGTGCCCATGAGAATTGGAGCCAACCAAATGGAAGGTGGCTTGGATGAAATTGTGGGAAGCATGAAAGTCAGACAGAGAAATAATTTTGGGGTTCCAAACTATGGCTAACCCTCTAAAGGCTCCAGAGGCGTCAACAACCACTGATCTAAAACCCAACCATGACTTGGTGAGTATGGAATCCAGAGCATTGTTGTTACATTTGGTCTCCTGAAGGAAGACTATTGTTGGCTTGTATTGTTGAATCATATTTTTAATCATTCAGTGTTTGGAGGGGCTGTTTATCCCTCTTAAATTCCAAGAGATTAGCTTCATTGGGAAATATGGGAGATCTGCTGATAGAACTTAGTCAACTTGGGATACCTCCTAGATTCAACAAGCATTTCTCCTACTATGATTGTTCTTGCAGATCTGACTTGTGCCCTCTCTTCTTTGAATCTTTGATTATCTTTTTTCCATCCCAATGGCTGCCCACTTGAATTCCTAATGAGTTGCTTTGTTGTGCACGAAAGAGTGTGACTTCAAGGCTGTCGATTTTCCTGAGGGGAATCTTATCGTAAGACTTTTTATGGAAATTAAGCTCCAGGGATAGGATGTCCACATCACCCAGATCAATTCTCTCTAGTTCCTCTTCCATATGAGTAGTCGCGTTCTTGTCTTCTTTGGTTTCATTTGTTTGATAGGTTGAGGGGAGATTGATGTCTATCTCCATCTGAGAACTTCTGATAACGATAAATTTTTCCTTTTTAGTTAGGGGGGTGGATGTGTGGGGTATAGAAGGAGAGAGCGACATAGGCGTCTTTTGAGGCTTGAATTTGGGGTCAAGAATATCAAATATGGGGCTATCTGAAGAGGGTTGCGAGGGGCCGCCTTCTGAGGTTGGATGGGTGTCTAGGATTTCAAAGCTGTTGCTAGTGGAAGGAATGTTAGGTGCTTGGGGAGTTGCAGAGGACTTTTTGGTGTGATTTTTCCAGCTGGGGACTTTGGTGGAGCCTTTTTCATCCGTGCTTTTCGAAGTAGGGGTGGTTCTGAGAGGGGTATTCAAAGGGAAATCTCTGAAAAGATGGCCATGTTCATGGAATTTTCTGCATCAAAAGGGAACATGTTCATAATCTATAGTTTGAATCCATTCAAAGTCGTCATGGAAGAGGCTTACCGAGTCAGTGAGGGCTTTGGCGAGATGCATGTAGACACAGATCCTCGCATATGAGGTATATCATCTGAGCTTGGTTTCTTCTGCGATCTTGATAAACTCCCCTAATCCACTCCCAATATATTTTAGGGTTTTCTCATCCTAGTATTCCAAGGGTAAAGAATACATGCGGATCCAGACTGGTGCCTAGTTAAATTTTTCCTTGTCCGGGTTGAATCTTTCAATCCAGTCTCTGAGATATAGGTCTGCTGAATTGAAAAATTACAGGCCTTCGTCAAAAATATGGTTTCTGTCCTCCAAACTGTTGAAGATGGCTGTGAAGAATCCTTTTGGATCCAAATGCAGGGTAACATGTCCTTTGGGCTTCCATTTTGAAGCGATCCATCCCTGAAGCCTTTTTCGATCAGCCAGAGGCCTATAAACTTGTTGATGAGGGTGTGATATTTCATGTACTGGATATGCCCATTGATTCGATGTCTTGGAAGATCTATTTTGATGCGGTATGTTGCTATCGGAATGCATGTAGCAGAGGAGACTTTCGACTGCTCATCTAATGTAGTTTGTGAGTCCTTCGTGTCGTTTTGTGCATTATTGGAGTTTACCTGCACTCCTGCTATGTTAGGGGTTGGTATTTGAACAGAAGTGGTCATACTGGTTAAGTCAGAAGGGGGATTTTAGGAGGGGGGGGGGAGGACCCCGCCCCTCCCAAAGGAGTTGCCATGTGAAGAAGTCAGAGTCAGATTTTGAAGGGGCGTAACTGAGTTAGATCAAGGCTGGCGGGAGAGCAGAGAGGAGCTCTAGCGACTCCGTTGCAAGGTTGCAGAAACCCTAAGGATCTGTGGGGGAGGCCTCTTCATAAAATAAATAATTATGTATTATGGTTTTGTGTATTTATTTTCTCATGAGAATAATATAAAAAGTAAATAATTGAAATAAAATATTTAGAAAACAATTACTTTGAATTTGTTGTATTTATGGTGCAAAATGAGAATAATATAAAAAGTAAATAATTGAAATAAAATATTTAGAAAACAATTAATTTGAATTTGTTGTATTTATGGTGCAAAATGAGAATAATATAAAAAGTAAATAATTGAAATATAATATTTAGAAAACAATTACTTTGAATTTTAGTTTTACATGTAAACATGACAAACAAATAAATATTATAAATTAAATATTTGTGAGTTTAGTTCTAATTTATATATTCACAATATAAATATTTGTAATTTTTTTAATAGTTATGGTGGCAATTCACATTAATAAATCCACTTGTACATGCCAACATGGCATATACAAAGTTAACTATCCTACTTTATAGAACTTGACAATATAGCATACACCACTTCTTTAAATATATGGTGATATGCTCCACTTCCAATAAGATCAATAAAAAATTATTTTACTTTAACACCACATAGTAAGAATGGTGCTAACTTGTCCATCAAATATGGTGATTATATACTTCATTTTTAATATGATACATAAACATTTACACCACATTAACACCACATAACGTAAGTGGTGCTAACTTATGGTGATATAATTTATTTTTAATATAATACATAAAAATTTACACCACATAACTTAAGTGGTGCTAACTTATTGTGATATACTTCATTTTTAATATAATACATAAACATTTACACCACATTAACACCACATAACTTAAGTGGTGCTAACTTATGGTGATATACTCCATTTTTAATATGATACATAAACATTTACACCACATTAACACCACATAACGTAAGTGGTGCTAACTTATGGTGCTAAAAGAGAGCTTTTCTTGTTGTGAGCTAACAACAACCCCTACTCATGAAGCTGACAACTTGTCTCCCTCAAGGACCACTGCATTCTCCTTCATCAGGCAATACTTCCTCAACAACTCACTCAACTGCATCATTTCTATACCCCCAACAATCTATTTATGTTATTGTGCCCATAACATTTTTTGAATAATCTGATGTTTCATAGGTGAATGTCAAATGCCAATTTACTATTTGAAAACCAAATTTTCATCCCTTGTAACTAATGAGCCTTTTTCATTGAATATTTTTTTGAATGGTGTTTTGTTTACTAATTTTTATCATTCAGTGATTTCTTATATGTTAAGATTATTCTCTATTTCATGCCTTACAGTGTTTCCGTTGCAACATCTGGTGCAATTGCTAGTTTAATTTTTTCACATATTTAAAAAAATAAACAATTTTAGTTCATGGATTAATGTAACTCAATTGACAATCACTTTGTTATGAAGTTATATTATGTTAAAACATGAGATTCAAAGTTCAAATCCCCTTGAGTGGCCAACCAAAAAATAATATTTTTTTATCTATTTATTTATTATATTTTTAGAATGTGGTTTAATGAAAAAAGAAAAATATAATATACAAGAAATAAATATCATGACATGATCAAATTTCATGTGGTTTGAATATCTATTTTTAAAAATAAAAAATATAATTATCCACTATCCACTCATGGATATTTCAATGCAAACTTCCGAATGCTAATGATTTTGTCTTAATTGCTAACTATCTTAAATGGGTTTCGTCTTAATTGTCATTGTCTTAAGTCGCCATTGTCTTAAATATAAGTTGTCTTAAATATTTTTGTCTCAAAGTGATTTTGTCTTAAATAAAAAAATTTGTCTTAAATATTTTTGTTTGCTTCTGTCTTAATTTTTTTTTTGTCTCAAAGTGCTTTTGTCTTAAATATAAAGTTTTGTCTTAAAATGTTTTTGTCTCAAACTGTTTTTGTCTTAAATATAATGTTTTGTCTTAAAATAATTTTGTCTTAAATTTTTTTGTCTTGAATTGTTTTTGTCTCAAATCATTTTTGTCTTAAATATAAAGTTTTCTCTCAAACTATTTTTGTCTTACACTATTTTTGTCTTAAATTTTATCTTTAAGACAATTCAATTCATATCAAATTTTAATATAAAATAACTAAAATTAAAAGTGACTTTTTAAGGAAAAAGATTTATTTTGTCTTAAAAAAATGTCTTAAAACACCCCACATGTAGTAGTGTGGTACATTGCTTTAATATCTTCTGGCCTGAACGACCCAAAAACTGATCTAGAAGAAAAAACAAAAAGTCTTGTTTTGAATCATCACATTGTCAATAACCCATCTGATAACATCATAGTAGGGAAAAGTATTCGCCCGCGCAACAACTCGGTGTAAAAACAAATTTTCCAATGCACTAAGTCGAGATTCAGACTCAGAGTCTGAATCTTCTTAATTAGGAACAATTGCTTTGGGCACAAAAACCCTAGGTTTCTCTTTTTCAAGAAAATTGTATACATTCTCCCATGTCATCTTCCCCAGTCCTTGACAGGAGGTGTCTGTGACTAGCTTGAGCTTTTCCAGTTTTTCCTTGGGCGGCATGTTTAGTACAGGAGAATTTGCAACAAAAGCAGCTTTAGACTTTCTGCTTCTCTTTGACATTCCAGAGTCGGGTAAAATCTCTCTGATTCTGCGAATGAAAGGATTCTAACCTTTGTTCTGCAATTCAAATGAATGCTTTCAGCCGAAATAAAACACAATAATGAGGACAGCTACAAAAAATTTAATTACCATTTAATCTCCCGGCATTTTCAACATTTGTCATGCAATCGGAGGTCGGCGAATCCTTGCAATAAATGTTAAAATTCATTTTTAATCTTTTGCAATGCCATGAATAAATAGAATTCATTTTAACATATTTCTAAGTATAAAATTTTTCTAATATGTTCAAAATATGTTAAAAGGTCTTTTAACTCATCAGATCGAAAAGTTTCTAAAACTTGATATGTTTTTTTTTTGCTACTGTTGAATCATCCAATGCGATTCGCCCAATCGCAATCGCAAATCACAAGTTCCTATGTCTTCAGCCGACTGCAATGGCAACTCTCGGACCGGATAAGTCTTATAATGCAAATTTATCTTCCATATTTGGTTTAAGTTTTCTCACGTTCAGCCGGCTCCACAGTTGCAAAACGTTCATTTGATATAGATTTATTATTTTATTCTTTACTACATTAATTTAAAAAAATATAACTTTAATATACGCTTTAAAACAATGCAAATTACACATATACTATGCTCTCATATTCTAACCACAACGCCAACCTTTGAAAACTTCGAGCACCACAGCTTTATAAACCTTTCTTTTCTATTTGCCGATGCGATTAATCGCAACTCAATGCTTCTGATTGCGATTAATACATTTGCCAATGTTCCAATGCGATGTCCTTCCTCCGATGCAATTGATGCATTCGCAAACATTCTGATGCGATTAATGCCTTTTAAACACGAACTTCAAACACATATAAATTACAGTCCATAAACACATCGGCTCCGCAATTGCCATCGAGACTTTTATTAACATGTTCCGCTGTTATGATTTTCTCCGATGCGATTCGTGACGGTCCCACAAGGTTAATAAATTCTTCTATCCATTCGATTTATTGTTATAATCTATGCAAATGAGCATACGCACGGATATGCATGCTATCTGACAGACCACAAAAGGCGGCTCATACGGAGAATGCATCTGTCTAGATAAAGTACAACACCTGTAGAAGAGATATAAATGTTTTTGTAATCGCAATACAAATAATGGCGATAAAATCTAGGCATTTTGAAATAGGAAGTGAAACTTTTTGGCCAAATAGATAACAGATAATTCAAATTAAAATAATTAAAATAAATCAACAATAATAAATCTCATAGTGAACCATGGCAAAAACAAAAAAAATTTGAAAACATCTGTCTAATCAACCTAAATTAATGTCACAATCAGGAAAAACATGATGCATAATATCTTGCCAACGACAGATACAATAATAAAGATACATCTAGTTGCAGAATTATCCATTAATTTCTTTTCGTGAATAAAATGTTTCTTTATTTAAATTTAAAATGATAAGTTATATTATTAAATAATAAAATGATAAGTTATATAATTAAGTAATTATAAATAACTTGTAATTTCTTTTAATATTTACTATACATATAAATTTAATATTTAAGATAGATATATATCAATAAATAGTTTTTTTTAATTTTTATTTAAAATATAAAAGTTAATATTTACTACACATACAAATTTAATATTTAAGATAGATATAGATTAATAAATAGCGTTTTTTAAATATTGATTTAAAATATAAATTTATATATATAATGTTATTTTTAATTGTTATAATAAATGTTAATACATATTTAATGTTGGGGAATATTTACATGATGCTGCTAATAAAATTGTATAGTATTTGGCCGTTAGTTATTATATTTCATTGTTTTTATATTTTTAACTGCATATTAATTATTATATTTTATAATTGATTTTCATTCTTTCTTTTTTAATGAGATTTAAAAGATTTAATTTAATAAAAAAATAGCTTAATTAAGAAATGGAAATATTTTTTATTTTTTTATTTGAATGAAAAGTTGATAGAAAGTAATTTTAAATTATTTAAAATGAAAAATTCAAATATCTAAAATACTAAATTATTTATCCATTCAAAAACATAATTTAAAAAAGTTTGTAGTCTAAAAAAAATTCACACATAATAATTTAGAAATTTGGGTAATACTATGAAAATATCAAGTAAAGATTTTTGAAAATTTTGATTAAAGTTGTTAAATATTTTAGGTGTTCTAAAAGTTTTTGATAATGCTAAATCCATTTCCACTATTAAAAAAATGCAATTCAAACACTCCAACTACTTAATTTCAAATTATCCTCCAAACCATTCTATTGCGTCAATAGACAACTCTTTAAATGAAAATTCACTCATTTACATTAATGCAAAGTTATAAATACAATAACAAGGGACCTAACATCCACCAATAACTCTGACGCAACAATATGAAAGGTCCCTTACCATCTCTTTAACCATAATTTCATTATCTTCCTGCACCATATCCATTTCCGCAATCTCCCCACCTCACCGAAATTATAATTATCGTTATTCTATTCTTCTCACCCAAGTCAGGCATGCCATTTCTTTCTTCCGAGGTGCGCGAGGAAGCTTGCAGGCCATCACAAGCAGCAGCACCACCACCAACATCATTATCATCAACTCCTTCTGCAGGGAATCTGTTTTAACCACGCCGCACAGTATTAACATCACTCACTGAACACAAGAAACCTTAAAAATTCGAAAGTTGGATGTTGAAATCAATAAAGTTTGAACGTACCCATTACAAGCACTGCGGGCTCATCTGTTTTGCGGCTGCCATGACTGCAAGAACTCCATGAGACGACCTTTGTCTTATCAGCTTCTTCCCTCCATGAGACGACGACCGTTTCCGCTTCCGTCTGAAGGTGCCGAGTTTTTCACCGCCTTCTTCCGTTAATTCCGTGGCATTTGCAGGCGCTTCTCCGTCAGAAGATGGTTGAATTTTCAGAGCTCCCTCATCGTCCTGGTCTGGCTGTTGCTGGGAACTGCAGATACCCCCGAGGAAAGAATCACTCAATTCGTTGGGCTCGATTCCGTTAGCGTCCAATGTATAATTCTCTTCATCGCCATCGCTGAGCAAGATTTCCTTCAGAGCAAAGAGTTGAGAAGCCAGAGATTCAATGGGCGGCTTTGAGGAAATATTTTCTGCTTCTCCTTTCTCATTTCGCGGATCTTCGTCAAAATAATGAGGCAAAAGAGGCAACCCCAAATCATCGAAGCAAATCTTCGGCAAATCTTGCAGCAAGACGTCCCACTGAATGTCCTCAAAAGGGCCTGAATCTGCCATGGTGAAATCCGGCAAAGCAAAGACCATACAATTTGGTTGAGCGTCGCAATATGGGAATGGATATATATAGATAACTCTGGAGATGGTAACAGATTCGTTTCTTGGTGCTGAAGTAAAGTCTTTTCAGGGCACAACTTTATTACAGCTGTCGTGCCGCGTCGTCCTTCGGCTTGTAATAGCAATGTTATCATGAACCTTAGGAAACCCGAGGAATCCAAGGAAAATAAATAGAAATGAGCACCGTTACAATGGACAGGTGAACCTTCTTTCCCACAGTGGTTGTTTAGTTTGTATTGGTATTTGGACTTTATGCATGCCCATCTAAAAGTTTCTAAAGGATATCATATTTCCTTCGTGGAGTCGTATACCTAATACCTATATGATGTTTCCTCTATTATGTCTTCTATGTTGTACGAGTTTATGGTACATGGTACGTGGGTATTTCGGGTACCGGGAACAACTAACATTTATTATTTATTTTGTATTTGTATAAGTAGAAGTTTTGCACAATTTTACACACGGAATGGGAATTACAATCATATAAGTAAAATAATTAATTTGTTTTTATTTAAATTTTTCAAATCAAATTTCATTGGGTAGATTTTATCTGGTAGTAAAATATATAAAATATTGAAATTTCAAACACTTAAAAAAATCAAAATATTAATCTATCAATAATTTGTTAGTCAATTTCATTGCTAGCAAAGAAACATGTGAAATTTTCCAATTGGAAAAAAATTTGTTATTACTTGATTATAACGTGATTTGATACAACATTATATTATATTCAACTTCGAAATTCATGTTTGGAAATTTATAAAATGAAATTCACTAATACGCTATTTTTTCTCTTTCTAGCCACCACTATAATTCATTGAACCTTATCATTAAAGCTTCAAGATAGACTTGACTTATTTGCAATTGTTGAACTTCAAGATTTGCAACAGAAACTGATATATGAAAATATGCTCAAAATAGGTATGTCAAAATTTATAGCAGTGAAGCTCCCTAAAAACTACAAAGTACCAACTAAAGCTTACAACTTTTTAAAGTATTTCCTACTACCTCCTAGAGTATTTCCTGCGAGCTCCCAAGCTCCTAAAAAGCCAGAAACATGCTCTCCAATGTCCAACAACGGTACCCGTGTAAGTAACTATAAATATCCTGCAACAAACAATTTAAGTCTCATATTTTTTCAATATTTTTTTAGGTCGGTGTTCTCGTATCTTTTTTATTTGCTTTTATGCACTCTCTTTTCTAGTTAAAAATACTATGGTCTTAACCTTTATTTGATGGGAATAATGCCTTTTAAATTGGAAAATTTTCTCAAAAACTTAAAAAGAAAAGAAATATATATATAATTTTTATTTTCTAAATATTAAATTTTATATTTTTAATATAATTTTTTTTAAATGGGTCTAATATTTTTTTTTTCATAAGTTTAAATAAATAGATATTGATTAATAAAGTAAAGTCTTTGTAAATAGCTTAATAATGATTAGAAGAAAATTACAAAGAAACATATGTATATATAAGATTGGACTAATCAAAATATATTTTTCTATTTTTTTTTAGTTTTGTTTAATTAGATTTGTTTAGTGGAAGAAATAATAAGGCTATCAATGCTATATAACTTTTATGGATCCACATGTTATAAAATTAGCTTGTTGCTTTGGAATGCTAAAACATAACCACATGAGAGTTAGCTCAAGAGGAGGTGGAGTGTTACACTGTGAGAATATGATAGAAAAATAGTTAATTTACACAAAAGAGTTCCATTCTAGCATTGTTGCAATTGAAGAAGAGAAGGTTCAACCCCAAATTTGAAACAAATGAGAAGTTCTACTCTAGATATGCAATTGAGGAAGAGGTTCAATTTCAAGAAAGTAAAATAGAAGAAGAAGATAATATTAGCTTGTGTTTAGGGATGTATAAGATTATTTGGTAGTTTTATCATGCTAGTTTGAAATAGTCTAAATTGTGGAGAGACTAAGACATTCATATTATAATGCACAAGCCAAATTGGAGTATTATTCAATAAAGAATTGGACTTTATCACTTTTCTTATTTTTCCTATTATTTATAGTATTAGTTTTTTTCATATTTATTTCTATAAAATCTATGTTGTGTAATTTCTTAAGTATGCTACTTTCATACTCTCTACATTTTAATAGTTCTAATATAGTTTCGTATTTATGTTGGGAAAGCATAGAACCATACCATGCATCAACTGGTATGAAATCAAGATTCAACTCTCACTAAAAATGTGTAAAATTATCATAATTAATTATGTTTTAAGAGTTGGGCTCTATAAGATTAGTTCCCATGCATCCCTAACATAAATGAGACCCAAGAGAGGGTTTTTTCAACTTATGTTTACTGGAAGAGGAGATTGGAAGGTAATGTTGAAGGAAATGGTTGTGAATGGTAGTTTTCTTGATGACTACAATAAAATTTCTTTGGATCCTAACATGAATAGGTACTGGTTGAGGAGGTGCAAGGAATTAGAAATTGGAGGAATTGAGAAGGAGAACCGAATAATTATAGGGTAAAATAATTGAAGAAGTTCAAGCCATACTAGATTCAAAATTAGAAGATGAGATTGAGGGGAAATGAAATGTCAATGAAATAGAATCAATTGAGTATTTGGTCTCATTTTTAAATGGTAATGGTAAAACAAGACATAGAATCAATTGAGTATTTGGTCTCATTTTAAAGGGTAATAGTAATACAAGGGTAAAATATTTTTCTTACAATGGCAGTCTAAAAGCAAAGGCTCTCGTAGATTAAATATGAGACCTTAAGAGATAACTTGAATATGAGAATTTCCAAGACCCCAACATATTTTGTTATGTGATAATACAATTGAAAGGTCATGGGTACTCTTTGGTAGGATTTTGAGTTAAAAGACAAAGTAGACTAGAAATAGAAAAAGAAAACAACCTAGAAGAAACTAGTGAGTAAGATCAAGGAGAATGTAGAAACTAGTGAGTAAGCAAGAAAAAAAATTTAAGCAAAAGGAGAATGTAGAAATTATACAAACAATATGTATACCAATGGATTCAATCAGCTCATGCAATATTCTAGAGCAAGATACTGAATCATTCTACAATTAATTTTTGGAAATTAAACACGATCGCACAATCACACCAAGTAAGAAAAAGAAGCAAATCAATCGCACAACGCAAATATTTATCATGGGGAAAGCTTGCTGCTCAAAACCCCTCTATCTTTATTGTATAATCAACCAAGGAATCATGAAACAATACAATGCACTCTTCTCACAAGAGTCTGCTGCACTCTACCAACTATCTCACACTAATCCGAACAAAATTGACCAACACTTAGCCAATTTCCTGCCTCTGCTCAGCTTGCTTTTCTTGCGAAATTCTAAGAACAATTGATCCCTATTAATTATGAAATTCAACCTTCCAAAATTGCGCAATACATCATGGGAAATCCTATGGTTGTCTAATTGTGCGCCGACAATTTTTACTAATAATACAACAGATAGATAACATCCCTTTAACCTCTGTCTCAACTAGGTCTTCATTAGAACTGATATGCATGCATCTATTAATAGTAAATAATTAGTCACTTGAAAGATCATTGCATGTGAATTAAACATGATTTAATTCACTTGAACTCTCACTAGTACAACAATCAGTTACAAATAGTTAAACTCACTTTAACTCACTTAATTGAGTTAACTGATTTATCGTGCATTAAACTAATACACTAACTGCAACTTGGACTTTAAAAAAAATAGAATCACTCTACACGCCTCACCAACCACCCTCAACTCGAATTTCATGAGCTAACTAATTCTATCACACTCAATTAACTATTCCAAGTGATTATGAGATAATATTGCAATTTATTGTCCAATTTAATTAAGTGAAAATTAAATCAGACAACATTTCTTGTTGAATTTTCAACACTCCCTCTCAACAAGAAAGGGATTATCAGCTACCCCGATCCTTCTTGTGCCGTATTCAAATTTTCTCTTGGTGAGCTCCTTCGTTAGAATATATGCATCCTAAGTTATCTGTGGGAATGTACTAAAGTAACATAATGCGTCTCTGAACAGAATCTCTGAGATGGTGGTACCGGCTGTCAATATGCTTGGACCCGTCATGGAATACTAGATTAAACTAGAGTTGTATGCAACTCTAGTTATCACAATGTATCACCATCGGATCCATCTGATGACCAAACAAACCAACATGTATCTTCCTCATCCAGATGGCCTCACATGCTGCCTGACTGGCTGCCATGTACTATGCCTCAATTGAATTGAGTGCAACTAATTATTGCTTCTTGGTGTACCAATAAACTATTTTCGATCCTATGTTGAAGATCCCCCCTAATGTGATCTTCTTGTCTAATGAACTGCTTGCCCAATTTGCATCGGTGAAGCCTTGAAGCTTCACTCCCTCTGTCTGTCTATAACATAATCCATACTCTGTAGTGCTCCTGAGATATCTCAAGACATGCTTCCCCACCTTCCAAAAGAGCTTGGTAGGCTTAACCATATCTTAAATAAGTCGTTTAACTGCATAGCATATGTCTGGTCATGTGTTCACCAAGACATGAGTGAACCCACAAGCTGCCTGTAAACAGTAGCGTCCACTGCCTCACCTGAAGTACTATCCTCCTTCCTCTAGTTTCCTGCAAGAAGAGTCGCCATGGGTTTACAAATCTCCATGTGGAACTTCCTCGTAATCTCTTTGGCATACTTTTCTTCAGAAAAAAATAGCTCCCCATCTCGCTGCCATATCTACAAACCAAGGAAATAGTGAAGGAGTTCCATGTCCTTCATCTCAAACTTTCTTGCAAGATCCTCTTTGCAAGAATTTATGAGTTGCTTATCACCTGTCAGAATAAGATCATCTACATAAATCACAATAATTAGAAGCTTGCCATCAACCACAATCTGGTACAGGTTATAATCCGCTTCACTCTTTGTGAATCCCAACTCGGTGAAATTGTTGTCGCTTCAGCCCATACAGTGCTCTCTTGAGTCTGCACACATGCGACTCCCTGTCAAAGGTCTCAAAACCTTCTAGCTGGTCAATGTACACTTCTTCCTCAATAAATCCATTGAGAAATGTAGTCTTCACATCCATCTAATGTATCTGCAACCCATATGTGCTAGGAGTGCAAGGATAAATCTAATCGATGAGTACCGTGAAACTAGTGCAAAAGTATCCTCACAGTCAATCCCCTCAACCTGTGAGAATCTTCGAGCTACAAATATAGCTTTGTACTTGTCCACACTCCCATTTGTTGCTTGCTTCACCTTATACATCCATCTAGATCCAACCATTGACTTCCCGACTGGTCTTGGGACAACTTCTAATGCACTGTTCTTGATGATGGATTCATACTCCTCAACCATGGTGTCAACGCAAGTTGGTTGCTGAATTGCTTCCTCAAAAGAGGATGGTTCTGTCACAATACACTTGCTCATAAGATCCATGTATCCAGTAAACTTGTCTAGTGATTGTCTCTATCTGTGTTGTGATGTAGGTGCTCTTACATGTTTCGCCGCATCAAGTCTCAATATGTCAGTTGTTGTGGTGCGCCTCCTACCATGTCTAGTGGATGGCTTTGCATGAGTGGTTTCTGCCACTCCATGATCCTCCTCATGTGGTTGCTCCACATCTTGAGGTTCATCCTTTGGAACCAAGAGTTCCTCATCTGCATGCAAATCAAGCTCCCTGTCAAGGGACAATCGCATAGCTTTCTCCTCATCAAATTTTACATCCCGTCTGGCAACTGTCATCCTGTTGTTCGGAAAATACACCCGATAGTTGTGGGGAGTATCAGTGTACCCAAAAAATATCCCAATCTATGTTGTTGGTTCTAGATTATTTCTAGAATCTTTAGTCACATGGAAATAGACAGATGAGCCAAAAATTTTAAAATATGAAACATCAGGTTTCTTACCAGAAAAAATCCTCCTCTAGTGTACTCATGCTAAGTATCTGAGGAGGAATACGGTTCTACACAAATATCGTTGTGTTGCATGCCTCTACCCACATATGAAACGGTAGGCCCTAATCATGTAACATAGCTCGTGTTGCACCCACAGTTGTTATGTTCTTTCTTTCTGCAACCCCATTTTGTTGTGGGTTATGAGGTGCAATCAACTCTCTCTGAATTCCTTCTTTGCTACATAAGTTCTTGTATTCATTGGAGATGTACTCACCACGATTATCACTCCTTATAGCATTCACCTACTTCCCTGTATCTTTCTCAACCAATGTTTTGAACTCACAAAATTTTGAGAACGTCTGATCTTTCCTCTGCATGAAGTAGATCCAAAAATTTCTAGAAAATTCATCAACAAAAATCACATAATACTTTTTATTTGTTGTAGAAGCTATTGAGAATGGTCCACACAGATCTGAGTGAACTCTCTCAAGTATTTCCACTACTCAGTTCTCCTTCTTGTGAAAAGTGGCCTTTGTATACTTCCCCATGGTGCATCCCTTGCATGTATCTATCTGCACAAAAATACCCTTTGGAAGCCCCGTAGAAATTTGTTTCATGACCTTAAAATAACTGTGGTGTAGATGGCCCAATATCCTGTGCCATAACTCACCCTCTTCCCAGCTCACCATTCTGTCTGCTTTACTCATCAATGTTGCACAACCATTTACATCAAGTTTGTAGAGGTTCTTCACATGAACCCCAATCTTATTAACATGTCTTGTGGCTTTGTGACGAAGGAATGCTTTCCCTTCACTAAAAACCACATCATATCCTCTATCCTCCAACATAGCAACTGAAACTAAATTATTTTTCAAGCCTAGTACATGCATGACATCTTTTAATAAGAAAGGTTTAGTTGACTCTCTCTGGAAAGTAACTGTACCAATCTCAGCAGCACTATACCTCCCGTCATCACCCATCTCGATGTGCATCTGAAGATCCTTCTCCTCCAAGATACTAAAGTGTTCTCTATCTCCCGTCATGTGGAAATATGCACCACTATCCAACTACCATGTTGATCCCATTGCACTAGACGCCATGCATCCGATGAGTGAGAAGTCCAACTCGAATTGTGAAGCCAAAGCATCACCCGCTGTAGATCTTGAAGCCTTCTTGTTGTTCTTATTCTTCTGTGGACAATTAGTGGCATAATTTCCATGCTTGTGACAGTGAAAACATTTCACTATGGACATGTCACGCTTCTTGCCATATTTTCCGGTCTCAGATTTGGAATAGGATTTCTTTCCCTTCCCCTTCTTTGCATTACCAACTAAGGTGCAATTTTCCTCATCATATGTCTTGGATGAGGATCCATCCATGGTATTACGCCTGAATTCTTCTTATACCAAATCTGACCAAAGTCGCTCCCAAACTGGTAGCTTCTCCCTCCCATGGACAGAGTCCTGATAACTATGCTAGCTCTTGGGAAGGCCTTGAAGTGCTAGCCTCACCAAGTCATCATATGCTACAGTAATCCTGACACTTCCACGCTCATCTAGACATTGGATTAACTTGGTCAAGTATTTCGGAATAGTGTCACCTTTCTCCATTTTGATTTTCCTGAGCTTGACCTTCAGTGCCAATTTTTTGTGGTCACTGTTCTTCTGAAATAGATATGTCAAGGCCTTCAATATTGCATGTGGAGTCGCCTTTCCATGGAGACTCAAGACAATGTGATCTCAAACTCCCTTTAATAAGATCCTCCTCGCTTTTGCAAGCTTCTTTTGCCAAACATCAAGAAGAGTGGTGTTTCCTACTGTGGGCCTTGGAATATCTGTGTCGATAAATTCTTTCAACCCGTTGTCCTCCAGAACTGCCTTTATTCTATCTTTCCATGCAATATAATTAGAAATTCCATCGAGTGCATATTCCAATATTAATCTATTGAAATTCATCTTGATTCGCCTGCCGCACCAAAGAATATTTTTGCAAATTTGAATGTTTTTCAGCACAAACTCAATTTATTCTCCACTATACTGATTTCTATCGCTCTGATACCATGTAGAAATTATACAAACAATATGTATACCAATGGATTCAATCCAATCATGCAATATTCTAGAGCAAGATATTGAATCATTCTACAATTAATTTGCATAAATTAAACACGATCTCACAATCACACCAAGTAAGAGAAAGAAGCAAATCAATCGCACAACGTAGATATTTTTCCTGGGGAAAGCTTGCTGCTCAAAACCCCTCTATATTTATTGTATAATCTGTTATCACACACAAATTTTCAATTTTTATTGATAGGGCCACTCACCTAGGTTTCATTTTGTCTCAATAGGTTGGTTCATGAAATTGATGAAAAACTCATGAATAGTCATTATCCTAAGTCTAAAATAGCCCATGGGTCATGTTGTTAGAGTCAAATCCTTAAAAATCCACTCTAGGTTCACATGAATTGGTTTAAAGTTTGATAGTGGCCACCTGTATTATTTCTCCCAATTTTGCAGCAAATTCTCTGCAAAATAGGTGATTTTCACTACGAAATCTCCTAACAAGTTCGTAGCAAATCTGCCAACTTTCTAACTGAATTTGCTACGAAAACATGTTTTTGCAAAAGGTTCGGAGATTGATGAGTTTTCACCTTATGAGAGGGTATAGTTCAAGTTTCCATCACATTTTTACTTATTTTAAATCATTTTTAAATGTGTGTCATGCATGGTCATCACTTTAACTTTTTCCTTTTTTCATAATTTAAACTCCATGCATTCTAGCTTAATCATTTACCTTGTCAATCCCTATTAGCTACTTCTGCCACCTTTTACATTTTGTATAAGTATACCTCTAGTTGTTGTCATAAGTTAGATTCCACCATGTGTCAATAAGCAACTTGTTATTCAAATTGGTTTCTTTGCAGGTGTCGCTTTTTCAAGAAAGGATGTGCGGTTATAAAAGAAGATGGCCATGAAGAAGAAAACAAACAAAGGAGACTCTTGTGTGATATATGAACCCATGGACCTCAAAATGCTCATGGAAGACCCTAGTGTTGTAGAATACTTCATCAAAGTTGATTGCATGAGTTTTTACAAGAAGATACAAAGGGATTTCTCTGTCTTTTTTACTGTTTGAACAGTCAACTTCAAGAGCATTTTCTGGGAAAACATTGGAGAATTATAAAAAAATGAGAGAGGTTATTGTCAATCATAGATTAAAGAACATTAACCTATTTCACTTTTCTCACAGGTGCTACCAACAGAGGTGTTTCTTCAACACAAACTTATTTACAAAAACCTCCTCCCATTTTGCAATAGCTATCAATGATTCGGAGATATCAGCTCATTTTTTAGCCCTAGTTTTCAGAAAAAACAACAAAATTATGAGTTTTTTGCGAATTAGGAAATTTCATAGGGAACTCCAAGCTTGAAGGCCAGATTTCACTTCGAAATCCCTGTAGGTTAATTTTTGCAAAAAATATCATTTCTCCTAGAAATAAAAGGAGGATAAGATTTGTATTTATCTTATTTTATCTAATAAACATATCCCAATCAGAAAGAGAGGCCAAAAGTTGACCTAGATGGCTAAAACAGAGTTTCTACCAAATCACACTATGAAATTGCCTGTTTTACTCTGTTTTTGCAGCGAACGACATTTGGTAGTATTTTAGTGTTTTGAAGGAGTATTGAAGGTCATCCAAACACATGGAGGCATTAAAGGGTATTAGTGGAATATTCCAGCAGAGATTTGGTCTTCGAGAAAGTTCTCTTTTTCCCCAACTCAGCAAAAGACAGACAACAAATGTCATGTCATTATTTCCTTAAAAATAGGATGAATGTTCCTTAGTTTAGTGAGGGCATTTATGCTTTGATGATGGTTAGTGCCACTCGATCACTTAACTACTTTTGATGTAATTATTCACTCCTTTAGTTATTAGTTGTAATAAATAGAAGGTAGATTCCTAATAGGCTTATAAGTTTAAATTCATTAGGTGTCATGTTTTAGTTCCAGGAATATAGTTTATTGTTAAGTGAGGTGTTAAGAATGATGGCTTGTTGATCTATCCAATTGGGAAGATCCAATGTAAGTAACAAAATCCTATTAATAGGCAGAACTTCGAATGAAAAAGGGTTGGAGAATGTTATTTGACACTACTATTGTTGTAAATTTTGGTTGATCAGTAATATATAGTGACTCTATTTTCTGCTTCACTTGAGATTCTTTGAGTGTTATAATGAGCTTATGTCTTATTTTTTCTTAATATCTTGTTTCCAATATCTTGATGTTGCCTTCATGCTCTGACTTCCTTTTAACATTAAGCTATTGAATATTCCTGTGCCTGTATTGTCCTTTCATTGAAACAATTAAAGCCTCAGCTTCCACAAGGAGATCCATTGCCATTGAATTCCCTCACGCTAACTCCATAAGCCCAATGGTAGTGAACCCTACACATTTTTCACCTGCAAGAAAATTCATTAAATTACATATCACAGAGTTATCCATATCATTGAATCTTAATTGAGAATGATAAGTTAATTTGAAAGAGCCTTCTTAGGAAAAAGAGGCTAATCCTCTGTCAAAAGTTGGTTTGAAAGAGTTACTCTAAGTTGTCTGGTGCAGTAGCCCATCAGTACCAATTTAGAGATAACATAATCGACCAAGGAATCATGAAACAATACAATGCAATCTTCTCACAAGAGTCTGCTGCACTCTACCAACCGTGTCACACTAATTTGGACAAAATCGACCAACACTTAGCCAATTTCCCACCTCTGCTCAGCCTTTCTTTCTTGCGAAATTCTAAGAACAATTGATCCCTATAATTAGGAAATTCAACCTTCCAAAACTGTGCAATACATCATGGGAAATCCTATGGTTGTCTAATTGTGCTCCGACAATTTTTACTAATAATACAACTGATAGATAACATCCCTTTAACCTTTGTCTCAATTGGGTCTTCATTAGAACTGACATCCATGCAGCTATTAATAGTAAATCATCAGTCACTTGATAGATCATTTGATGTGAATTAAATCTGATTTAACTCACTTGACCTCTCACTAGTACAACAATCAGTTATAACTAGTTAGACTGACTTTAACTCACTTAATTGAGTTAACTGATTTCTCATGCATTAAACTAATACACTAACTGCAACTTGGACTCTAAAACAAATAGAATCATTCTACATGCCTCTCCAACCACTCTTAGCTCAAATTTCATGAGCTAACTAAGTCTATCACACTTAGTTAACTATTACAAGTGATTATGAGATAAGATTACAATTTATTGTCCAATTTAATTAAGGGAAAATTAAATTAGACACACATTTCTTGTTAACTTTTCAACAGAGAAAATGAGACATATGTTTGGGAGTATATAAAATAATTCATCCAAATCTCACTCAAGTGAAGATTTAAAGAAATAGAGTACCAAAGGGTATCAAGGTAATGCTTAAAGTTCTAAATTAAAGATAATATGAGTACAAATTATTTCTAGAGCAAAGATGAAGCATATCATATTACTTTAAATATTGAGAAAAATTTGAATATGAAGTGGAATCCATAATTGCAGAGGAAATAATATTAGAGGTAGAGGAAGAATAAATGCTACAAGTGGATTGTCTAGCAAAGGAACAAAAGTTGAAGCATCCAATAGTCAAATTATCAAGGGATACAACCAATTGAAATAGATACATGATTTGAAAGAGGAAAGGGTCTAAGTATATCATTAAAAGCTATAAATTTATCTCATAGAAGTGCATAAAGAATCTCAATGGATATATAAACACAATTTAGGAAGAAGGAATGGATCCCAAACTCATTTCATGCAAGAAATTGAGGCATTAGTTTTATGAGACAACAGGGTAGTACCTCATCATGAAAAAAGTCAAAACATTATGTTCATAAGGGTATGATAAAACCTAAAAGGCTATAAAGGAATGTGAATAAGGGAAGAGGTATTTTAAACTAAATGCAAGGTTTAGGGTAAAACCTGTAATTTGATCATAAACAGTAGAAGCATGAAAAATATGGTATCCATAAAGGTGATTGATAAGATGAAATTTAAGTTCATTCCTCACCTCAATCGATATTTCATTTCATGGCTATAGATGAGTCAACAAGTCATTATGATGGAGCAATCCTTGTTGCAGCTTTAGACCAACAAATTCAATAACCAAGTATTATAGTTTGTGGTGGAGATGGAAAACAACAAATATTTGATAGGGAGGTTCTCATGATGGTATGGGAAATACATATGAATTAAATAAGGATAGGAAATGTTATAAAATAGAGGCAATGGTGGAAGAGGATCCAATAACATTGCATAATAGTGTCGGAGGCTTTATTCCCGGTTGCTTCGTGCTTTGGCTGACATCTCTATGCCTCCTTCCTCGCCTCTCTGCATTTGAGGCTGTTCTGAGGCCTTCCGAATGCAGAACCTGGACTCTCATTCGCCTTTGCCTCCTCCTCCGAACTCTGATGCTGATGCCTTCAGTATCCTTCTGGCCTCGCTTCCTAAGAAGAGAACTACAGAAGCAGCGAAATTTGTCAAAAAGTTGGATGACATTCTGGAGATTTTGCTGCCTGGAGAGGGTCCTATTAAGGTGGCTCTTTCTCTGGCCGACCGAGCTCTCGTAGGCTAGTTCACTGGCCTATGGCCCTCGCCCAAATCCACTGAAATATGGGTCGCTAAGAACTGGGCTCCTCTCATTAAGCACAGCGTGTCCTCTTATTTTCTGGGAAGAGGGTATTTTCTTTTCGAATTTGCTGATAAGGAGGACAAAGAGCTCATTTTCAAGAACGGCCCTTATTTCATGGGGCCTCAAGGGCTCTATCTCAATAAATGGACCCCCGATTTTGATCTGGCTGTAGATGTTCCAACCGTTGTTCCCATCTGGGTCAGACTTCCGAACTTGCCTATGCACTATTGGAATTGGGATTCGCTAAAGCATATCGGAAGCACCCTGGGAAAGTTCATTGACCGTGCTAACAACAAAGACCAGTACGACTGTGCTCGTATCTGCGTCGAAGTCGATCTGGAAGTAGGTCTGCCGGAGGCCATTAAACTTAAGGTTGGAAATTGGTCTCATATTCAAAATATCGACTACGAGCAACTTCCTTTCAAGTGTCGCAAATGTCACGTCTATGGACACTTTGCAAGAGGATGCCCGATTAATGTTGAAGCTACCAAAGGAAAAGATGAGGGCTGGAATCAAGTCAAAAGGGCAAAGACGAGAAAAAAAAATGCTGGAGTTCATGCAAACAAGGGACCTTCTTCTGCAGGTCAGCAAACTCAAGCTCCTAAAGAACAAGGTAACAAATTCGAACCTCTTAGTTCAAATTCTATAGAGCTGCAAGATATTGAAACTCAGAATGATTCCTTAGGCACAGATATTACCCCAGATCCTAAGCATGGTGATCATACACCAAATGGATCCAAGGGGAAAAATACAGAAATGGAGGACGTAGTTCAAGTTTCAAAGGAATCTGAGGAGGAAGGTGAAATAGGGGATCCACAAACTTCGACCAGAAGAACAGCAAGAGGTTGAATGCCTGATTGGGAAAAAATGGAGCAGGAAACATACAAAGATAAACTCCAAGGTACTCAGCCAACCCTTGAGAAAATGTTGGAAAAATCGGCAAAGAAGACAAGAAACCAGAGCGGCTCCAAGGGAGCCCAACAGTCTCTCAAAAGCAAGTAATGAAAATCGTCTCCTAAAACTGTAGAGGTCTGGGTAGTAAAGCGAAAGAAGAAGCTATAAGGAGCACTATTCAATTAGAAACTCCAGATTTTCTCTTGATCCAGGAGACCAAGATGGAGGAAGCGGCTTTCCTTCATACCAGTCATAGTTTTTGGAATAAAGGAGGGAGGCTGGCTGTCTCGTCTAGAGGGGCATCTGGCGGATTGGGTTCATTATGGAACACAAATAAATTCTTACTGCTCATAGCAATCCCTAACACTCACTAGCTGTACATGAAATTCCAGCTTATTGAGTCTATGGACGAAATCATCCTCCTTAATGTCTATGTTCTGGTTAATGTAGCAGAGAAGAAGACCTGTTGGGACTCCATCAGAAACCTTGCTGATACAGAGAATCTTGAAAACATTATTATTGCTGGAGACCTTAACATCACTCTAGCACTGTTTGAAAAACAGGGTGGAAGCATTGTGAGAGACCCTGCTAGGGAATGGGTGGAGGACCTTATGCAGGAGTGGGATCTTATTGATATCAAGCCCCTGAATGGCAAGTTTACTTGGTCCAACAAAAGAATTGGGCCTGGTCATATAGCTGCCAGACTTGACATATTTTTAGTGCAAAGTTCCTTCCTGCTTCGTGGAATAGAATCTAGTCTGCGCATTCTTTCTTGCAGTGCCTCTGACCACAGGCCTATTTTGCTTGAGTTATCTCCTCACAAGGACCTGGGGCCTATTCCATTCAGATTTAGCCCCCTCTAGATTCATCTTCCAGGCTTCAAGGAAAGAGTTAAGGAAATCTAGGACCGTCTGGTTACTGGCTCGCCTTTCTATGTGTGGGAAGAAAAGCTTAGAAGGCTAAAATCCGAGCTTAAGTGCTGGGATAAATCCATTCCAAGTCCAACTTCTGAGAGGAAAGCCGCCCTTGCCTCTTTAGAGGCTCATCATCTTCATATGGAGAGCGTTGTCATCTCCTCTACAGACCTTAATATGGAAGTGGACCTCCAGCATAAGTTTCACAAGGCCTACATGGCGGAAGAAGAACTTTGGAGGAAAAAATATCGCAACCATTGGCTAAAGGCTGGGGATAGAAATACCTCATTTTTTCACAAGCAGGCTAATGCTAGAAAAAACTTCAACTCAATCTCTGAAATCAAAGATGGAGATGCTGTCCACAAGGAGTTTGAGAGCATCAAGAAGGCGACCTTCAATCATTTCAAGAATTTGTATGGAGAATATGAAACTGGAACGCACTCTGATATCTTTTTAGAAAGCATCCCCAAAGCGGTCACTTCCAGCATGAATAAAATTTTGGAAGCACATGTTTCTACGGAAGAGATAAAGGTTGCCCTGTTCGAGATGAACCCAGACAAATCCCCTGGTCCCGATGGGTTTACAGCCAGATTTCTTCAAGTCTGCTGGCCAATTGTTGAAAAAGATTTATGTAAAATGGTCAGGAAATCCCAATCTTGTCATAAAATCGGGGGTAGCACCAATACTTCTTTCCTTGCTCTTATTCCGAAGGAAAAGGGAGCCAAAGTCTTTAACAGATTTAGACCCATCTCGTTATGCAATATTGGCTACAAAATTATAACTAAGGTTATTGAAAACAGGTTGAAAGGAATCCTTCCCAACCTCATTCTGGAAAACCAAGGAGGATTTGTACAGGGAAGACAGATAGTTGACAACTACATTCTTGTCCAGGAGGCGATTCATTCTAGCATCCAGTGTAAGGAGAAAGGTATGGTTATAAAGCTAGATTTAGCAAATGCCTTTGACAGAGTTAACCACAGCTTCCTTGTTAGTGTCCTTCGACAGTTTGGCTTCGGGGAGATCTTTATAAACTGGATTAGTGCCTACATTTCTGAGCCCTAGATCTCTCCGTTAGTTAATGGGAGAGCTGCTGGCTTTTTTAAAGCCTCGCGGGGGTTGCACCAGGGATGCCCCCTCTCCCCTCTGCTTTTTGTCCTTCAAGCTTCTGTTTTAAGCTTCTATTTAAATAAGGAAATGGTTGAGAAAATTTTTTTGGGTCTATGTATTGCAAGAGGCGTAAGAAACATTAACCATGCCTTATTCGCAGATGACACACTCCTGTTGGGCGCAGCTTCTCTGCACTCAGCTCTCAATTTCAAAATAGTCCTTGAAAAGTTCTGCTCTGCATCAGGCAGCATGCTTAACAAAGGAAAATGTCATGTCTATAGCTGGAATATATCCTACTCCTTGCTCACAGCTATCTCCAAGTGTTTTGGTTTTGCAGGCTCAAATTCCTGGTCGTCTTTCAAATATATGGGACTTCCAGTCTTTTTCAAATCCGCTTTTTGTAGAGATTGGGATCCTCTCATCGAAAAATTCAAAGCTCGTATTCAGGCTTGGGGGCTTTCATGGCTGAAATTGGCTGGCAAAACTATTTTGGTCAAATCGGTACTCAGTAGCTTACCTATCTTCAAATTCTCTGTTTTGTTAGCGCCCTCTGGAGTTCTTAAGAAAATGGACAATCTCATTCGACGCTTCTTCTGGAAAGGAGGAAAAAACAATGAAAACCGCATCCCCTTGGTAAGCTGGGAGAAGATATCTCGTCCTGTTCTGGAAGGTGGTCTAAACCTGAAATCTTTCTGAGTGCAAAACGCAGCCTTGGGTGCCAAAATCATCTGGCGTATGGTCGCCTCCAATCCGGGCTGGGCGCAGAAGGCACTGTGGCGAAAATAATTTCTGGGCCCAAGAACGCGTTGCCTCGAAAATCCTAAGTCTGTTCCTCGTTCACACCTGGAAAAACTCTGTATGTCCTATGTTCTGCTCATCCTTTAGCATGCGTACTGGGTGCCTGGGAATGGAAAATCTATTGATCTCTGGCATGATCGAATTATGACGAAGAAACCGTTAGCTGAGGTCTCCTCTATGCAGCCTCTTCAACTCTGGATGGCTAATTCTGGCTTAAACTCTCTTTGGGACCTCTCGAGATGGTCGGAGAATAGTTGGGCAGGTTGGATCGACATACATGTGCCCCCAATCCTTAAAAACCAGTGGGACTCACTGTTGTCCCTCCTTCATGGTTGTGCGCCTTTACGATGCAATCAAGCTACCAAGCGTGGCTGGGGGCCTTCTGGCTTATACACTGTCACTTTGGGCTACAAAAAACAGCTGGATATTCCCTTCGTTCCTCCGAATCCCACTGTCTGGACCGGACTGTTGAATCTCAAAACTATCCCCAAAGTTGATCATTTCTGTTGGCTCTTGTGCCACGACAGAATCCTCACTGATGACCGGCTTTAGAAAAGAGGCTTTCATGGACCTTCCAGGTGTCGGATGTGCAAGGAGGTTGAAGAAAGCTCCAGTCACTTAATGTTGTCCTGCAAGTATGCTGTTGAGATATGGTTTTTGATTCTGCCCTCTTGGGGCGACCGTCCTATCTTGCCTGGCTCCATTCCTGAGATTTTTTCTGCTTGGCCCTCTCTTTACCCTGGAGGTTCCCCTAAGAACTGCAGCCTTGATCACATCTGGCTCTCGATCTCTAAATTTTCCTGTTGGAAAATTTGGCTCGAACGGAACAGCAAGATATTCAGGGACAAGGAACAGCCAGCAAAAATCGTCATAGCAAAAATTAAGGCTCAGCTCAAAGAAAGCTTGGATAGTTGCCTCGAAGATTCAAACCTCAATCAGAGGGACAAGGATTGGGGTAGCTCGTTGGGTTTCATCATTTCGACCATTCCAAAGCAATGCAAGACTGAAGAACATTGGCAGATTCGACTCAACAAGAAGGACTTCACCGTTTGGCTCCTTAATCACTCCTGCCCCCTTCTGTTTTTTGATGGAGCAGCTAAAGGTAACCCTGGGAAAGCTGGGGCGGGTGGAGTGATAAAAAAAAATGAAGGTACGATTCTTCACAGGTTTGCCTGGGGCCTGGACATCTCCACAAGCATTCAAGCAGAGGCTCTTGCTCTTCTTCAAGGCCTCACGCTAGCTAAAATTTGGGCATTCATGAACTTGTGGTGGTTGGGGATTCCCAATCTATCATTCAATTTTTGGTGAATGGGGCTGTTCCGAAGGATCTTAGCTTTGCTAGATTAATTAAGCGAGTCACTGCTATCTCCAAAACTCTTCACAAGATCACTTATTTCCATGTGCTCAGAAACAACAACAAAGATGTTGATTTGGAGGCTAACAAAGCTGCCCTTCTCCCCGCTGGCACTTTGTTAAAAAATGATCACGAGGAATGGGCCCCCATTCCTTAGCTCCCAATTCTTAGTTTTGCTGTTTATCCATGTTTTTATGCATTCTATTACAACAATTTGTTTGTATCCACAAATATGGGAATATTGTGGATCTAGCTTCAAGGAAGATCTGTAAGAACCTAGGGAATAGTTATAGCTATTTTCCAAATTCTGGGAGATTAGAAAAAGACAATGAAGCAGGGCTTCACTCTGTAATCTGTTTGAAGGCTTCTTTGCCCAAGTTCTAATACAAATCATAACCGTTCTTGTAAGAAAAAAAAAAAAAAATTGCATAATAGTGATACTAAAAGTAATTGTAGCACAATTGGTTGTGTATTGTTGTGCTTAGTAAAGAATTTTTGAAGGAAAAAAAGAAGACAAAATTTTGTTTCACCATAATTACAAAGAAGATAGAAGAATATGAGGAAAAACCTCACGTGCCAATGGAGATCCAATAAATATTGGATGAGTTTGTAGGGATTTTTTTGATGATATAACAATTTGAATGCCTCCCATTGTGATCCAAGTGGAAAATATTACCACAGTTAACAATTATTTTTATATGAATGGTTGTTAAAACCATGTGTAATGCATGATAATAAACAAAATAAATCATAATATTAAAGTGAAAATATATCGCGCGATGATTTTAATTTTACCATCGCAATTATCATACTCACACATGGTATTCACCCATGGATTTTGTAAACCATCGCATTTACCCATGGTATTTGAAATGTAATTGGAGACATGACTCTCAGTGAAACATACCCTAAACAAGTATAAATATGGAACTTCACCATGGAGTAAATCATGTTTTGCTTCATAATGTAGTCTCATGGGATATTGTCAATTCAATATTTCAGTTCATTTTTATTACTTTTCTGCAATATCTCTCTTGCACATGGTGTCATATTTTGAGTTATCTTTAATGTTTTTTTGCAATATTTCTCTTTCGCATTGTGCCCTAATCTCAATTTTTTTATAATATATATTTATGAAATATTTCTCTCATGCACTATGACATATTCCTTCGTCACTCATAAATTTGCAACATGGACATGCCTCAAATTTCATGATAACTCTGCAGTTAAGGAATGATTCATAAATAAACATTTAACCCTCATATGAGAAATTCTCAAAATGATAACATAGTTGAATATTTAGCCCAGGCTCCTTCGATTATGTCCACTCTCAAGGTATTGCAGAGTTTTCATGCTTAAAACAAATATTTACTAGCAGCGATTGGAGGAGTAGATCCTTTGGATTCGAATCTTGTTGTATTTAATCATGAGAACCATACTCCTAAAATTCCACCCTAACTAGCATTTATTATTCAAGTTGTCGTTAGAACTAAAAATATCTACCACACAATTATAGATGAAAGTTCCTCAACTTGCATCATGTTTCTTTCATGTTGAAAAGCCATTGGTTCAACATATCTTAATCAGTCACCATAAAACCTTAAAGCTTTTGATGGGAGAGGATTTAAACCTTACGAGATCTTAAATTCATTACAGGTAGAATTATCTAGAAAAATAATCTTAGTAGAGGTCGAAGTCATTGACGGGACTTTAGATTATAACTTCTTGATGGGCGGGAATTGGGTTTATGCCATTGTAGCCATGGTCTTAACCTATTTTAGGATGATTGATTTCCATCACCAAGGGGGAATTTTGAACATATATGATCTTGCATTTTTTTTCCACTGATTCTGAAACTACTGGAAGTATTCAACTTATAGGAGAATCCCCACTCTCTTATCAACATGTTGGGATAAGATTGATTAAAGATTCATATTTAATGGCAACTTTTACACCCCCTCTTCCCTACATTCCCAATCTGGTTGCCTCTATCGATATGATTTCATCATGTATTATTCCATATGATCCCAGGATAGTACCTGACAGCTCTAACATTGACTTATTCAATGATCATATGACGCTTAGTCCCGCCGAGTTAGAGTATGAAGCTATTTACTCGTCTTATTCGACATATTATGACACTAATACCTTAGTAAATTGGGTTTATCAATCCCAAGGTCTAGGTTTGAATTCTGACCCTTTCGATAACATATTTTCCATTGACGAAAGCATCATGGAGATCATGATGTCAAACGAAACGTCATGGGATGATAATCATCATCGATTTTCTTTGCCTGAACTTCTTGAGAAAAATATTAAACATTTTTATTTACCCAACCTTACTGAGTTACTTCAGGTTTCTATGTCTATTCATGAGGTAAATTTCGAGAATAATTTAGAAAATATTGAGGATACCATACCCTCGATATTTCTATCAAACCTAGAGTTGTTGAAAATGTCAATATTAGCACATATTTATGTCTCGATGAGATTCAAATTTATAAGGACCTTTTTCAAGAATTTCATGACGTACTTTTTTGGACATACAAAGAGATGTCAAGCATAGATCCAAACATTGTGGTGCACAAAATTAAAATCTATCTGGATGCTAAACTTGTTCGACAACGTTTATTTTCGGTTCACCCGAAGAAAGTTGTTGCAATTGAAGTAGAAGTTGAAAAGGTTTTGCATGCTAGTTTTATATATCACGTTCCTTTAACAAATTGGGTTTCAAATATTGTTCCCATTATAAATAAATGAGGTACGATCAAAGTATGCATCGATTGCATGAATATCAATCGCAATTGTCCCAAGGAAAACTACCCAACCCCTTTTATTAATGAAATTGTTGATGATTGTGTCAAAAGTGATTTTTTTTCTTTTATGGATGGATTCTTTAGGTACAATCATATCAATATCCTACTTTCAAACCAACATAAGAATACCTTCATTTTTCCATGGGGTATGTTTTCTTACCACAAAATTCCTTTCGGTTTGAAGAATGTTGGCGCAACTTTCGAAAGGGCAATGAACTATGTTTTCCATGATATCAAGCATATGGTGAAATCCTATTTGGATGAATTGTCTACCCACTCTAAACAACGTGAATATCATCCAATTGATCTCAGAGTGATGCTCTTGCGTTGTTGACATTATAACATAAGGTTCAATCCAAGAAATTTTTATTGTGTGTCCAATATGTCAAAATTACAGGATTCAAAGGGTCCAAGAATGGGACCCGCATTGATCCTATGAAATTCTAGGTAATCATTGATTTTCTTACTCCCTCTTCACTCATTCAGTTACAATGTCTTCAAGGGAAGGCTAACTTTCTATGAATATTCGTTCATAACTATGAAGAACTTACAAAAGGATTTACTCGCTTACTAAAAAAGGGGTTCCCTTACATTGGGATCACACTGCTCAAAAATATTTCGATGCTTTGAAAGATGTATTAGCTTGAGCATCTTTGTTATATACCCATGACTATCAATGATGCTATATCCTCTATTTATTTGTGGTAGCCACCACAATAGCGATGGTTCTAGTACAAGAAGATGACATAGGTGACGAACGCCCCATATATCACTTGAGTTGAAACTTGACTAAAACTAAAGCTAAATTATTCACACATCGAAACGTTAGCTTCGGAAGTTGTGCAAGGTGTCGAACAATTTCACCACTATATCCTGCTTCAAAAGAGTACCATATTTTCTGATTTGAACCTTTTATCATATTAGTTACTGGGGGAAAAGTACCCAAAGTGGATATTTATCCTCTAAGAGTTGATTTGGAATTCATCAAATACAAGTCTAAAAAAATTCCAGTGTTTGTTGAACTAATTTGCGACCTTCTCTCCTCTGAGTCAGAGTAAAAAATTAATGATTCTATTCCAAACAAAACGTTGCTTCTGATTGGCTCTTCTGATCCCTAGTATGGAGATATCATCATTTATCTATAGACCTAAATTTTCCAGCCTGATACTACTCATTATGATCAGTGTCGAATTCGATACTAGGCTCACCAATACATCATAATTGGTGACACACATTACCAGTGCGGTGTTGATATGATATTTCGATGTTGCCTTACTCATGAGGAGGTCGAGAAATATTTAAATGACTGCCATTCTAGAGAAAGTGATGGACACATGTCTGACTATATGACCTCCCAAAAAATTTATGTGTTGGTTATTTCTGGTGGACCATGTTTTTAGATTGTATTCAGCGAGTATAGAAATGTCACACATGTTAAATTTATATTAGGAAAACCAGTACTCCACCTGCTCCTATGCATCCAGTTATTATCATTGGACCTTTTTCCAAATGGGGCATTGACTTCATGACATGTAACCCTCGTTTGATTGGGGTGCATGGCTACATTATCGTTGTTGTAGACTAATTTACCAAATGGGATGAAGTGATGCCTACGTTTGATAACAGTGGAAAATTCGTTGCATTATTCCTTTTCAACCATGTTATTTCCTAATTTGGTGTGCTGCAAGCCATCGTTACAAGCCATGGGAAATATATTTAAAATTACATGATGTCTGAACTTACTGCCAAGTTGGGCCTTCAACATGATAATTGATTAACTCCCTAGTACCCACAATCCATTGGGAAAGTAGAAGCCATTAATAAGGTTTTGAAAATGATGCTCTAACGCATCGTAGGGATTAATAAGATGAATTGGTATACTATACTTTTTTTTCTCTTTGTGAGCATACCAAACATCTATTTGAACAACGACTAAATTCACACACTTTCAATTGGTGCATGGTCTAGAAGAAACTCTCCCAATTGAATGTGATATTCTGTTCTTAAAACTAGGAATCAAGATTCTTCTCGCAAATTCCATAGAAGAAGAATGGTTTTTGCACCTAGCTCGCATAGATGAGACCTGAAATGATGCCACAATGGTCAACAAGGCTCACAAAAAATATGTTAAAGAAAAATTTGACCAAAATTTTAAACCCTGTGCCTTATTAGAAGGTGACCTAGTCATTTTGTACAGCCAACAAGTTGGTAAATTAAGAGCTAGGAAGCTCGAACCATTATGGTTAGGTCCATATATAGTCAAGCCTATACTAGGAAAATGGGCCTATGAACTAGTTGACTTTGAAGGAATTCCCTTGGCGCAACCCTGAAATGGGTTGTATCTGAAAAATATTGTGCTTAAGATTTCTTTTGTATAGTCACTGTGCACATACTATAGATGTTGTTAATGTGTTTATAGTGTGGTTTTATACAAGTTTTATATCGCCTATGCAAATTCTGAATTTCATTTGATTTGCAGATGTTGGTGTTCTCTAAGCTATAGGTTGGTTATGTTGATGGCGCAAGTCGTAGCACTCGAAACTTCTCCTCTGCAACATGAAAATATATGCTCCCAATGATGAGTTAGTGAGTCTACAAGGAATTTGTAACGGTCACTCAACTAATAACATTGTTGAGTATAGTGCAGTGATCGAATTATTATCTAATGTTATTTCATGTGTCAATCCCCATTTAGTTGTTAGGATCGATTCAAAACTTGTCATAAAACATTTAAACGACGTCTATTGAGTAAGAAGTACAACTTTATTATGTATGTTTTTAAGGGTTTTCCTCTTAGAGAGACATTTTGATTACATCCAGTATCAACATGTTCCTAGGAATCTTAATACATTAACAGATGCATTAGCCAATTATGTATTAGACAAACATTTGCAACATAAGTAAATACACAAACCATTATCATACATTGTGAAAGAGAGTATAATAAAAGTAGAAGACATCCATAGATATAAAACTATGTATAGTGTTTGGTTTTAAAAAAATTGTGTCTGAGACACATATAGCCACACGACCTATAAAATCAAAATGCATGTATACAAAATATGGATCAAAATACTCCTAGGAAAATAACCCGATGATGTTGGTTTTAACACACAATCGTGTGGGAAAATTTGCAGAGAAAACAACTAATACGCTATGGCACTCCTATAGTGTATCATTGTAGATAGATAGGGAATTCATTAATTTATGTGTTAGGCACACTACATATCAAACCCTCAACATAATTCTCAAACTCAATGTTTATATCCGTTGTGTCAACATCAACCATCTCCTCCTATGGCCTTGTAACCTCAACCTGTACCAGATGTGGTTGTGCTCATCAATGAATAGGCGACATGCCTACTAGTCAGACAAGTCCAATATATCCATGTAAAACCAATATATAGTCTCTACTGCATTTAAAAACAAAAAATATTGTAAAATCCAAAGGACCAAAATATTCAAAATGAATTTTTTTTACTTGCATCATTCCATTGCTCACCTTTAGGTAAAACGAGCTATGGATCTCCAAGAAAATTTTCTCCAGAATATGGGTAGTTGTAGGTTTTAACCCTGTATAGAAATTATCTACAAACAAATGTTAAAAACATAAATAAACAATAGAAAGAGCATAAAACATAAAACAGATAAACAAAAATATTTTTCCCTGGATCCCAAATCGGGACGACCAACTGGATTTTTCATTATATTCCTTTTAGTGTTACAACACATATATATACATGCCGAAGCATACATAAACACCAATCCATTAACCCTGGATTAGAACATAATTGTAGTTCCCTTGACCAGATCTACAAAATACCAGGGGTCAAAAACCATCATGCCCCAAAACCATCTGCAAACCCATGCACAAAACCATGGGTGGGTCCACCCACCGAAAAATAAGGACCAAATTTTTTTTCACGGGGCGCTGCCTCGGACCCTAACAGGGGGGGCTGCTACGCCCGACGCAACGTACATGGGGGGGATATCACCCCCCCACGCATGACTAGTTGTGGAAATAATATAACACAAACCCAACGTTAGTCCTCAAGCATAATGAGTTGCTCCCACAACCAATCAAAAAATATAGGAGTGAACTTAATCATGGGTGCTCCTCCATGTTTGGCCATCAAATCTATCCATTTCCTCATACGAGGCTCTCTTGGTCCATGAATTTCATGGGATATCCATCGAGGTCATAGAAATGACACTCTCTATAAGGAGAAAGACAATATGATAGAACCATATCTAAAGTTCTTCAGTTGTGCTGTCTTTTCCCGATTGATTTTTTTCTTCAGATTCACCAAAACCCCTTCACACTAGTTGAATATTGTAGGCTCCAAGCATTCCAGGGTGTACTTCATTTGGGTATTGATAGATAAGTGTAAAGAAACACTTCCAACCAACCAGGTAATAGTAAAAAGGATTGTCCTGAGAGGAAGTCACACAACATCCTTTATCTGAAGTTCCCCATCGTTAGTTATTTCAAAGCAAGGTCGACAATGAAGAACAATTTAATCCTTTATTGTCTCTCCACCTCTCCGAATCCAGAAATTGAAATGGGAGATCCTCTTTCTGACAACCCTATAAGGAAATAGATGTATCAACATCTATTATGACAATGTGTTCTCCAATCCTGAAGTATTTTTCCTATGTGTCCCAACATCTCACCAAGTATTCCAGTAATTATAACTAGGTCATCATGCCCAGGATCATGAAGAACTTGAGAAGCACACAGTTTCTCAAAGCCTAAACTGTTGTAGGGTCATTGGAAACTACCATATCCTAAGCTTCATGCTCTCTTTCTCCCTAGGTTAAATCCATTTCACTCCAGTAGATGTCTGAAAAATAACACAGAGAAACATATAGAATCAGTAATTTGGATTTTTTTTGGAAACAAATCACTTAAAATAAAAAATTTCTAAACTTTGTTGTGCCCATTGCAATGCCTCTTCTTAGACAGAGTGAACCATCACACTCACCCTCAACGGTGAGTGCATTGGCTTGCCTTTATCAATGTTGATATTGCTAACTCATCGCACCTCCCGATATAGGAGAAGTGCGATGGACCGAGTCTGACTTTTTAAAACTAAAAACTTAAAAATTTTCCTAATAAATACATGAAACAAGAAATGGAAAATGTAAAAATGAAGAGAAGAGATATATCTCCTACCTTGAAATGATGGTATTCAAAATGGTCCATTAGATTGGCCGCAATCAACTACTGAAGTTTGAAGGCAAAAACCACTCAGAGCTCACTCAACTTGGTAAAAATGAAAATGGAAAGAAATAAAATTACATTTTCACTTATTATGGTCAAATTAGTCAATATTTTAATATATTTAAATGTTTTGACCTAATATTTACCATGTATCATGTATTTTTAATATTTTTGTGGTGTTCTGAGCAAGTTAAAAGGTGATTGAAAGATGTAATGCAAGTTATAAGTTAAATGTAGATCATTTTGATGAATGAGTACGCTTTTATCACATTTTTGAGCTCGTTAAACCTAAGAAAAAGGAACCCCATGGAGTGCTCTTTTAGCTCTTTTTAGACTTGCAAAACATGAAAATATTGTCGAGCACTTTTATTTTCAAATTTGTTAAAGTAAATGAAGAGACCTCTCCCTAATATAAGCTTAACACTTTTCTAGACTGGGATGGACTATTTATGAAAAAGGAATACTTTCATCAAACATGGCTAAGAGGTTCTCCTATGTATTGTTTTACACCTTTTCAGGCCCAACAGACTAAATTTATGAAAAGGAACCTCTTGTAAAAAAAATTTTGCCTCTTTTTAAAACTCTCTAAACATGAAAAAGAAGTTGAGTTAGACCTTCGCTGGACTTATAAAACTATTAAACAAAAATGGACTCAGCAAGCGTAATGAGAACGAAGCACTCAGTCTCAGGGTTGGTTAAAAATAGTCAGAAGAATTCATCTGAAGGATGAAATTATAGATCAAGAATATGTTATTCTCCTCAAGATTGTCAAAAATAAGGAGGTACTTGCCAGAAATGGTTGTGAATTTGGGAAAACTGGGAATTTTACCTCTTAATGGTAATGAGTTTCTCTTGAACATGACCCTTTCACTTAATCTCAGTGATTTCTTTGGGCTAGGGAATCCACTTGCCTCACTGTTGATTACACCCTCATCCATGTCTTTAAGTTAATGATGCCAACTCCATTCCGTGTCTATGATATGTTGAAGAGAAATTCCACCCTCAGTCGACATATGCTACATGCTATAAGCCTTCATGTCTACCGCTCCTGAACCAATTTTTCATCATTACATTCTATCTCAAATCTTGCTACTTGTTTCATGTCATTAATGGGAGATACATCAAGGCCCTCCTACAACAAGTTGCTTCCTGTCGACATCAACACATTATACAAGAAGTTGACTTAGAAACTCCATTCAATGACTTGGAGCTTGCATACCTCAATGGAAAGTTTCCTCGGTTTTGGCAACAACTTTTCATCATTGGTCTTGGACCGAAATATTCTGTGTGGTGGTTGACTTAAGCTCATTCATTCACATCACATATATTGTATCGTATTACCTTGAGGGCCATTATCATTATCGGTGGTTCATCTTGCATATGTTAATGACTTATATAATTAGGTAGAAATAATATGGTGTCTACCATGTTCAACTCCTACTCATTTATTCACATGGTTAGATTCATACTATCGAGTGACGAGATAGAAGAACCCAGATCTAGTTTCATCCATCTGGGATGCAATTTCAAGATTCATACATGATCACAAAGTATGATGGATATTATCATTCAAAAATTCATCCAATCATGGGTTCACCTCCTGTCATTAGTGGAAGTGAATTTGATTATTATACATGTAATATTGACTTTTAGGCTGAGTATGGGTATGCCTAATTCAACAATGATATCATGATGATAATATATTAGAAGAGGTGATGATCACAACCAACCTTTTCTTGATCTGGACTTGTCACAAAGTAAGTCACTTCATTCCTCAGCCACTGCTTCTGACTTTGTAGTTTAGGTGGAAATTTGTTATAGGTAATTTTGTCACATCTGCTCAAATGTCCTAGAAACTTGATCAACCAACATGCTTGAAACCTTGTAATCATTCATTTGCAAATCCTTAAGAATTATCTCTCTAAAAATTCCAAGTTTTCTTGGTTAATAAACTCAAAAACCTAATTGTTGGACCCATTGTACTTTCTCTTCTAGCAACCTGCACTGTTGCATGTTGCATAACTGAGCAACTGCACTGATCATTGCATGTTTCCTTTGTTGCAGGTGCAGCGGTTCTAGAAATTTAGGAAAAATAAAAACTAATTTCAAATATTCTCTTTCCAGAAGCTTCTAAGGTGGTTTCAACCATTTATTATTAATTGATATCTCTAACTCCTATTCTAGAGGTCTTACCTCTTATCCCTAGAGCTTATCCTCCCTCATACTTGGATCTAAGTCCTATATTGGTAAACCAAAACTAACCTATTCACCTTATAAATTCACTGCCTCCCATAGAATCTAGGTTGGATTTTGGAGACTCTTAGCTATGCCCTAATGTTTTTGAATTTTACGTAAGGTTCTATTACCATCCTTGAGTTGTGATGGAAAACTTGCTTTGTGGCAAAGGAAGGACATGTTAAGTGGGAGAAATCTACATGGTCAAGATTTGTAAAAGGGTTGTAATCTTCTCCTACATTTCATTAATACAAAATTATTTGTTTTCCTATACTTACGTCTATTTTATGAATATGTATTTCAATGCATTCTTCTCATTGATTAGAGATATCAGTCTATGCTATTTGTATCTTTTATTTCGCATTCTTGTTATAGTTATTTTTCAGTTTCCATTTATAGAATTTGGAGCTAAAGATAAATTTCACAAGTAGGGAGAAGAAGGCAACCTATGGTGGAATCCATGTAGGTCTTTCCTCCATGTTCTAATTTCTCTAAGGAAAACAAAAGTCTTTTTTCCCTTTTGTTTCTAGATCAACCACCAGATCTAAGGAGTTCACTTCTATCTACAAAAGATAATTTCTTGTCAAACACCATAGATCAATATCAATTAGTATAAAGGAGAATACAAAAAGTCAAATCACTCTATGTCTAAAACATATCGTGATCATTGTATTACAATGTAAGTAGTGCATACTAAAGAACCACACTTTTACCTAATAGACCAAGTTGAACTTGACTAACTCCTAAGTGTCTGTATATCCTAACAGCCCCCTTTAATAACAACATGGGATAGGATTGAAGGATTTACAAAGGTGACACAATATGAGAAGGAAGGAGGAATTAGAGACTATTCCCCCTTATTGACAACTTCCTAAACTCCTAACATACATTGAAGTTTAAAAAACTTTTCTTTTGTAAGAGATTTTATGAAAAAATTTTCCACTTGATCATCTGTAGGGAAAAATTACACTTTAATAACTCGACCATGAATTAATTTTCTGATGAAGTGAATTTGTACCTCAATGTGTTTGTTGCCTTGATGTTAAAATACATCTTTCACAAGTTGATGGAACTCTGACTGTCACACTAGAGGGTGGTTAGATGATGCTACTAGAAATCAAACTATGAAAGGACATTTCAAATCTGCAAGACTTATTGACTTGCATTAACCATTTCCCAATACTATTATTCTACTGAATAAATATAAAAAGAGCATTTATTTTTACAAATTCAAGTGATAGGTCCAGAACCAAGACTAAAAATATAACCTTAAGTAGACTTTTGATCACCAGGGTCATCAACCCAGTCTAAATCAATGAAACCAACCAATAAAGGAGCCCCCCTTGAGTTATAATATATCCCAATCTATATTGTACCTCGAATATATCAAAGCATCCTTTTTATTTCTTACCAATGAATTTCATGTGAGGATTGCATATACTTGGAAACAAGACTAATAGAAAAGGAAATATCAAGATGAGTATGAGTTCGATATAAGAGGTTACCAACTAACTGGTAGTACAAAGTGGCATCAACTTTGGGTGTAGTATAGGTAGTGGCATGGTTGACTCCAAATGAAATGGAGAAGGGTCTAGTTTTCAATATTTCATGTGAAAATGGTGAAGAAGCTTGCATGCATACTTAGATTGGGAAAGAGAAATTACTTCCATGGTTTGTAAGACTTCGAGGTGAAGAAAATAATTAAAATGTCCTAAGTCAATAATTTCAAACTTGATCTGAAGGATTGACTTTACATGTGTTATAAATTTAGGGTCACTACCAAGGAGCACAAGGTCAACAACATAAAAAAATCAAATTTTGAGATGGCTTCCTACTTTTTTGGTGTAGAAATTGGGGTCAAAATGAAATCCATATAATCTGGTGTCAAGATGAAAGCTATCCATTTTTCATACCACGCTCGAGGATCTTGTTTAAGACCGTAGAGAGAGTTTTAAAGGTGGAAAAAAATGATGGAATCAGTCTATATATAGTTGTGAAGGTGTTCCACGTAGATTTCTTCATGTAAACACCCATTCAAGAAGGAATATTTAACATCCATTGGATGGTCCTCGCATTCATGTGGGGTAGTAAGGGATAGAAAAAGCATATGAGATTCATTTTGGCTACAAGGGAGAAGGTTTCATTGTATTCAATTCCTTGAACTTGACATAATTCTTTAGCAACTAATTGGGCCTTATGTCTTTCGATACTTCCACTTGATGCATACTTATTTTTCTATATACATTTAAATTTTTCAAGTTTTCTTCCTTTTGGAAGGGGTACAAGTTCCCAAGTATCGTTTACCATTAAGGAATTATATTCTTCATTCATTATTGTTTCCCAATTTGGTTTTCTTGAAGCTTCTGCAAATATTTTTAGATCACGAGTCTCTGAAAATTGAGCTAAAAAAGAGGAGGTTTGTTGGAACTATGAACGAGTACAACATTGATTTGTAGGATTATCAACTGCTTCATTTTTTAACATACCCATTTGGGAAGTTATGGTTCTAATGAAATTTTATGTTCAATGGAATCATTTGGAGGAATATAAGCAAGTTGAGGGCGATTTTCATTCTCAATATCATCATTTGAAGAATAAACTAGAATAGGAATAAAAGGTGGCACAAATGTCGAAGATGGCGTATTAGTAAAAGAGGGTACAACCGCTGAATTAGGCTCAAAGGACAAGAATTTTTCATTAAATTTGACATCTCTTCTAATTATTATTTCATTAGACTTAGTTTGAATAAGTATATAACCCTTTACATCTTTAGAATATCCAACAAAATTACAATTCTTACTTTTAGGTTGTAAATATTACCTTTTTTTCATGAGGAATGTGAACCCATGCTACACTACTAAAGATACTGAAGTGGATTGTTTACGGGTGAATTTCACTTGAAATAAAAAGCTACTTTAAACCCAACGGACCTTCCCAAGACCTATCCAGATGGAGGGTGTTGCAATCAAATCACAATACAAATTGATAAAATCCTAATGCATGCACATTCAAACTAGAAATAATAAAGGGAGGCGAGGGTTTGTACCTTTCTATTACGAAAAAAACCTCTAGTTAATGCAACGATCTTGAGGAAAATACTTCAGAGATATGCACTCCTATCCTTGCTCCTAAATACCTGCATAGAACTAGAACACCAAGTCTCTATACCCTGTAAAAAATTTCAGTACATACATGGATAAAAATATCCACAATCAAAATGCAAATATAAATGAAGAACATGAGAAACTAGGGGAAAAGATCTTAAGCTTGTATTATCGCAATAATATGTTGTACATAGGCACACTTTCTTGAGGTCCTTGCCTATAGTCTCTTCCTCACTAGAACTCATTTTCCATTGAACCTATTATGCTAGCTTATCGCAAAGAGAAACTATAGGAAAATACTCTAGTATCACTTTGACATATCTTTGTTTTTCCTCATTTCTGATTTATTGAGAGCTTACTTTTATAGGTTTTCTTAGGGAGTGATCACATTGAATATAAACACTTTCTTCACTATGTCTAGTCCTTTGATCCTTATCTTCTCTAAGTGATCAATTTTGACTTGATCCCACCTTATCCATGCACATATAGGTTTTGTTGCTCCAACACGGTGTCACTGGGCATTTTTAGCTCTCTCTTGCTTGAAGCTACTATATACAGAGTGTTTTTAGGCCTAGTGTTGCTTGGATACAACTACAAGGGAGAATTGAAGGCACCAATTCATGTTTTTTAGAGCATTCCACAAACCACTACTTTTTGACTTGGCAGATGATGTTCCCTTCTAGTGGACCCAAGGGGGTGGATAATTTTCCATCATGTAATTGCATGCAGTGTTCATGGTTAATGGGTTTGTTCTAACGGTGACTGAGCTCATAACCCAAGGCCATAGCTGCAACCTACACCACCAAAATCACCCACTGTTGTCTACATAACCCTCATTGTTCTTCCTTTGTTTCTACTCTACTCCATCGTTTCCTCTAGGCTTTAAAACTGGATGTAGTACATTTGAATTGCACACCAGCACTTTCAATGTAATAAATCACCATATCCACACTAAAGGACCAAGATATAATGGTAGTGTAAATGTGCAATAGAACAATTGAAACATACCACCATCATGATCTACCATTTGAGCTTAGTTCTAGAGCTTATGCTTGAGTAAATTTTTGAAGAAAACATTGTAAAACTACAAACCGATGTTGGGAATATATGTTTAATCCTCCCCAACTGGGATTATAAGCATAGGAGAACCAGTGAAAACATAGAGTTCCTTTATTTTCTCAACATAAGAGGGGTGTAGATCTACTCTATATACCACAAGCTTTCTGGTAGCATGATTTTTTTCCAAACGTCAACTGGTTGTTTCAAAATGCCTTCTAATACAAAATGAGAGGAGTCTGAAAAGAAACGTGCACTTCAATACTAGTATTACTATTCCCTATTGCCTCACTATCTCTTTCAACATGGATTTAGACAAGGGATTTATTCTAGAAAACAAACTTAATCCAAGAATTATGAGAAGAAACTTCACAAGCCTACTATTCTATGAACCAACATAGATTCATCTTAAATATGGATATAACATGAGCCTAGAGGAATGAAATGTCTTCACAGTGTAAAATTATTTACAGTGAAAATATAATGTGTAATTTTTCATTGTTTAAATTGTGTTTTTGAATGCTATATAGAAAAAAAATATGACAAAATAAAAAATTTAACCATACAAAAATTAATTTTTTCATGATATATACATAATACTTTTATTATAGCAGACATTATTTTTCTATTTAAAGCATAATTTATTTTTATTTTAAAGAGATAATTTCAACTCAATGGATGAATGGATGAACATATGTACACATCCCCTTATACTGGGCCCTCATACTGAATTGTCCATGGACGAACATACTTACAGATCCCCTTATACTGGGCCCTTATATTGAGCTATAGAATAAGCCTCTAGGCACAATCATATTACTTATGAAATTCAATATGAATTGCAGGATCATATAAATTGTATTAGAAATGACCTATTAAAGAAAGGATCCATGGAAGTGAAAACCAAAAGCAGGCAAAACTAGCATATAAGAATAGTACTAAAATAAGATGAGTCAACATAACAACGGTTAGGTGATAAGTCATTCAATGAGAAATAACAAGCTCTATGTTGTCCATAACTTTTAATTTTAGCCTCTATTGTTGTTACAAGCACCTACGTTCCTCAAAAAATAATCAAACAACATTGTAGAAATTGTCACTCTACTAATAGGTAGCCATAATCTTAATCTGTATAAGGTATTCACTGTCCAACATGGTTTGTATTCTAGTGCATTTGTTGTTGGAGCCCTTCTATAATTGACGAAGGGAATAATTTCTAACTTTTAAGTTTTGCAGTCCTCACATTTTGTACATTGCTTAACACTGAAATCCTGCTTTGTCCACTACCTGTAGTTTTGATGCCTTCTATCACCTCAAACTATGTTTTACTGTTGTAAACCAAAACTATTAGTCTGAATAAAACAACAGGATTCTCTCCCTTCCTTGATATTTTTTTTGGAATTGTTGGGATATTGGCATTGGTATTATGCCATCCAAACCTAAAATACCTATAACTCTTAAAGCGGGACTTCTTCATGGAATTCGAAAGACGAGGAAAATGAAACGATCATTAGATGGATAGGAAATGATAAGCATAATAGAGCAATGGTGAATGGAATTATTTAGTTAGGAATATTATGAGAAGTCTCAAATTTGGTTCTAGAAAATTTTGATAAATGCCAACATTGTAACAGATTTAGACATATGAAAGATCGTTGTTTTGATCTTCACCCGTGTGAGCATTGTGGAAACCATAATCACCATTCAGAGAGATGTTCAAAAAATAAGAGTACTGCAAGAGATAAGAAATTTTTTGCATGGATTTCTTCTTGGGAATGGTAGAAAGTAGCCAAGAAGGTCTACATATCATACCATATGATTTTTTTGAGAGCGTTGACGAAGCTTGAAGTGATGAAGGATACTTCTCACCCTGTATCCGAGAAGGGAGGAATTTGTTGGTGGTATGCTACAAGTTCAAGTTGAAGATTTCAAGTGAGCCTGCGTCAGAGATTGCTACAGGTTCGAGCTCGAGATGTCAAGCGAGCCTGAGTTAGAGATGCACATCCTGAGACACAACCTATACTATAGTTTTGAGACTTTAGTTGATTGAATTGTTTTTGAACGAGAATTTCTAGATTCGAAATTGTTCAAGGTACTGTTTTCATAGTTCTAGAGTTTTTGGTCATCTTAAGACCACGTTTTTTGTTGTTCTGAGAACTGTTATATAGGTTCAATAATTGGTGTTGTTTGAGACATTGAGTTCTCCCATCTTCGATTTGTGGTCACCCTTAAAAACCATTTCTGAGAGACATTCAGCTCTTGGCTGAGATGAATTTATGCATTCTGAGTTCTCATTCTTAGACTTTGGTATATCCCTTTAAATTAAGGGGGGAATGTTTGAAAACTAATCCTTGTGTCATTTTATGTTAAGTAATTGGTTATTAGAGTCCAAGAAACCCTGGGAACTGATTCAACGATTTCTTGATGTATTTATATGTACATTATTGTACAAAATTCTTTGAGACATTTATTAATATATTGTTGAGTTTTTTTCCAATCTCATGTGTCTTACACATTATACTTTTCCCCACCATCCAAGAACACGAGCTAAAACAAATTCGTGAAACAAAGTTTCATGAACATGATTAAACCTTCTCTTTGGATTATATGTTGTATAAATATGACAATACCCACAATATGATCTATCAGGGAGTTCAACACCCAAATCAAGACAGGCATACTTCATAAATTGTCGAGCATCATCACGCTTCTCCATCAATTCGGACCATCTCCACCAATTTGGATCAACGTGGTTATAATTCAAAAAGGGAATTAATGTGTTGAATAATGGTTTCATATTCTTCCAAAGTGGCCTACAGTCTATGATTCTTCAATCTCTCATGGACTAAGGTCGCTTGTAATTTCATGCAGTATTCAGGGTTAATGGGTTTGTTGTGGCGGTGACTGAGCTCCTGTGCATCCAAGGCCAAATCTACAACCTCCAACGCCAAAAGCACCCAATGGTGTCGACATAATCCAGGTTTTTTTTCCTTTATTTCCACTCTACTCCATCATTTCCTCCTGGAATTAAACCCAATGTACTCCATTTGAATTGCAAACCAACACTTTCAATGCAATAAAGACCCATATCCAAACAAAAGGACCAAAGATATAATGCTAGTGTAAATGTGCAATAGAACAATTGAAATATACCACCATCGCGATCTACCACTTGGGCTCAGTTCTAGAGCCTATGCTTGAGTAAAATCTTTAAGAAAACATCGTACAACTGTAAACAAATGTTGAGCATCTCTGTTTAATCCTCCCCAACTAGGATTATAAGCATATGAGAACCAGTGAAAACATAGAGTTCTTTTATTTTCTCAACATAAGAGGGTTGTAGATATACGCTATATACCACAATCTTTCTGATAGCACGAATTTGTTCCAAACATTAAATGGTTGTTTCGAAGTACCTTCTGATACAAAATTAGAGCCTGAAAAAAAAACGTGCACTTCAATACTAGTATTACTATCCCTTATTGCCTCATTAGCTCTTTCAGCATGGATTTCGACAAGGGATTTATTTTAGAAATCAAAATTAATCCAGGAATCATGAGAAGAAACTTCACAATCTTACTGTTGTATAAACTAGCATAGATTCATCTTAAATATGGATCTATAATATGATATGAGCCCAGAGAATTCAAATTTCTTCACGTGTAAACTTCTTTATGGTGCATATAGAATGCAATTTATTTTGATTTTAAAGAGACTCATGTCAACTTGATGGAAAGATGACATACTTACACATCCCTTATACTCGACCTCATACTAGGTTGTAGAATGAGTCTCTCAGCTAAATCATATTACTTATGAAATTCAATATGAATTACAGGATCATAAGTTGTCTTAGAATTACATTCTTAAGAAAGATCCATGGAAGTGAAATAAAAAGCACCCAAAACTTGTTGAAAATGGCAACAAGAAACAGTGAAGGAGGCCTCCTGAAACATCTTTCCTGATCCTAGTTGGAAAGTGATCACCTAAACTAGGTGGGGACCACACATGTGATTTTTGTCGAAAAGTCTATTTTTAGACTATGTCTATTTTTAGACATATGGAGCATGGTCTAGGAGTTGCGGGATGCTATTCTTGGATGATTTGTCAAGTTGGTAAAAATAGATGGACATCTATTTTTATACATACAGGTCGAAGTCTATTTTTAGACTGTCTGTCTAAAAATAGAACAGTCAAATATTATTAGCCCTTAATAATATTTGGACTATAAACTTTATCTTATCCTCTTGGAGCACTTCAGTTCGAGCTACAGATGTGCCACATGCAGCTGGAAGAAGGAAATTCGAATTTCCTATGGGTTAGTTGAGCTATTGCATGGTTGACTTCAGTTAGACTCATGTGGCAGAGTTTTGGTGGAGTTGATTGAGGAGTTGATGGAGATTGTGTTCCGGTTAACTAGTTGAACTAATTGTAATTAGTTTAACTGCTATTACACTAGAGATGAGTGGTGTGAATTAAATATTATTTAATTCACTAATTATTAACTCATTATTCAACTAAAATAACACATCAGTTAACTCAGTGCATGTACAGTTCAGTGCAGACTAGTGCAAGAGATAGGTGAAAGAGCCGACAGTTGTACATTAGTTGTGCATGAGATTTGCACAATCAGTGGGATGAGTATGCCAATGATGATTGCACTGTTCAAGAAAGAGGAATTCGAATTGGTTCAGCCCATTCTCTCCTTTTGGATTGCGCAGTAGAGGCAGGCAGCTAGTGGAGGAGTTTTGAACCCGTGATCTGTTCAAAACTAAGCTAGTTTTGTGTGTAGCTTTTGGAGACAGTACTGAGTACTTGTGAGGAGTATTGTATTGTGTAAAGTTACATGTTCTCATCCATTTATATGATACATATAGCTGGGGTTTTTAAGCTATAAGCTTTCCCCATACATGCTGCGTTCTATGTGTGTGAATTGATGTTCTACCGCTTGTTTTATTTTCCGCATGTGATGATTAATTTGTAGAAGAGATTATGTGTTATGCAACAAATAGAATTTGTGTATGATCGGGATAATATCAGTGCTTGAATCTTCATTATTCAGCAAATTTCTACATGGTATCGGAGCTAAATTAATCGTCAGAGATCTATTACGGTGATTGCAACGTATTTCCTCGGACAGAGTCTGCACTCGGGCCAGGTAGCCTCTAGATTCATCTTTCTTCGGAAAGTGAAAGTTCTGGTAAATGCCCATGCGGTCAATCTCTGATTTGGAAATAATTTGTTCTCAAGTGTAGATCTGAAGCGGTTGATTTATCGGCTCTTGAAATTCGAATTTGCAGATTTGTGTTCTTATTGCCGAGGCGAAAATGTCTTTCAACGGATTGCGACTAGAATATGCCTTGGAAGGCAGTTCGAATTATGTTGCATGGAAAGACCGCATGGAGGCTGTATTGGATGATAATGGGCTGTTGGAATTCGTGGAGAAAGAGATTCCAAAGCCTAATTCTACTGATGTAGATGTTGTGGAAGCCTGGCGAAAGAAACAAGCAAAATGTCGAAGGATTCTATTGGAGGGCGTAAAGGATCACATAGTGTCCAGCCTGCATGGAAAGGCTTCTCCATATTTGATGTGGAAAGCCTTGACAGATCTGTACCAGAGCAAGAGCGACCAGAGGAAGTTGGCGCTCAAGGATAGACTCAGAAACATCAAGATGGAGAAAGGAGAGAGCATCCCAAAGTACCTCACGAGGTTCACCCAATGCAGGGATGAGCTGGGAAGCGTGGGAGTGACGGTGGAGGATGAGGACTTGGTGAGCTTGGCTCTCCTGGGTCTGCCAATAAGTTGGCATGCATATCAAGATAGTGTCAATGGTCGGGAGAAATTGCCCAGATGGGAAAGACTGTGGTCTGATCTAGTGCAAGAGGAGATCCGGCGGAATACCAGGGATGGATCTTCATCAAAGGCATCTGATGAAGAAGACTGCGCTTTGGCTACCAAAGAAAGGAAGGGGAAGGGAAAGGAGAAGCCTTCTCAATCCGGTGCAGATGGTAAAGAGCGTGACATGTCCAAAGTGAAGTGTTTTCACTGTCACGAGCATGGACGTTATGCCACGAATTGTCCACAAAAGAAGAAGAACAAGCAGGCTGCTGGAGCTGTAGCTGGTGAGGCTCTTGCCTCGCAATTTGAGCTGGATTTCTCATTGATCGCATGCATGGTGTCTAGTGCATTGGGATCGGGGTGGTATATTGATAGTGGCGCTTCCTTTCACATGACGGGAGATGTGAATCTTTTCAGTGACTTGGTGGAGAAAAATCTCCAGATGCATGTTGAGTTGGGCGACGGTGGACGATACAATGCGACCGGCATTGGTACCATAACCTTTCAGAGGGATTCAGGTAAAATCATTCTTTTACAAGATGTATTGCGTGTACCAGGTCTAACAAAGAATTTAATCTCAGTCGCAATGTTAGAGGATAAAGGGTATGAAGTTGTCTTTAGAGAAGGGAAAGTTTTCCTTCGGCACAAGGCAACGGGACAAGTCAAGAAGGTTGGGATTCGAGCAAAGAATCTCTACAGACTTGAAGTATATGGGATTTCTATAGAGCTTCCTACTGTTGGGAAGCGGGAGAAAGACATGCAACTGAAGCTTGAGAGGGAGCAAGTTTTGCATGCAGGTGAAAGGGAACCTCGGGGAGTGGAGCAGCCACAGGAGGATCATGGAGTGGAAGAAACCACTCAAGCAGAGAAATTTCATGCCAGATGGGCAGAGGGAGTGCATGCAGCTATACCACCAGGTGAGAGGTGGGGCGACATGCATGAATAATCCCAAGAGGAGATTTCTGGGCAGAATTCATGAGATTGTGTGGATCTCATGAGTTGAACCTGGCTACGAGGTGCCCACAGCGCAGCAGTAGCAGATCAGTTGGATTGATGCAGGTAGATCAAAGTGACAGTGTCGGATACTAGAGCGCGGATCAGAGTTGACAGCAAGTGCAGAGTGCATGGGTGCAAGAGATCAACAGCGCAGTGGTTCCTGATGACATGTGCAATTGGCCAAGAAGAAGTCGAAGACTTTGATGATAGACGCATCAGATTGATTGAGTTGTTTGGAGCCTATTCAGTTTCAGAGGAGTTGGAGAGCAGATGCATGGAGTTGCATGGCGCTTGCAAAGGGTGCATGGCACATGCATGGAGTTGCATGGTGCATGCATGAATTTGCATGGCGCATGCAAAGGGTGCATGACGAATGCATGGAGTTGCATGTCGCATGCATGGAGTTGCATGGCGCTTGTGAAGGTTGCAGGGCAAATGCATGGAGTTGCATGTCGCATGCAAAGACATTCCTTTCTTGTTGAGAGGGAGTGTTGAAAATGGCAACAAGAAACAGTGAAGGAGGCCTCCTGAAACATCTTTCCTGATCCTAGTTGGAGAGTGATCACCTAAACTAGGTGGGGACCACACATGTGATTTTTTGTCGAAAAGTCTATTTTTAGACATATGGAGCATGGTCTAGGAGTTGCGGGATGCTATTCTTGGATGATTGGTCAAGTTGGTAAAAATAGATGGACATCTACTTTTAGACATACAGGTCGAAGTCTATTTTTAGACTACCTGTCTAAAAATAGAACAGTCAAATATTATTAGCCCTTAATAATATTTGGACTATAAACTTTATCTTATCCTCTTGGAGCACTTCAGTTCGAGCTACAGATGTGGCACATGCAGCTGGAAGAAGGAAATTCGAATTTCCTATGGGTTAGTTGAGCTATTGCATGGTTGAATTCAGTTAGAACTCATGTGGCAGAGTTTGGTGGAGTTGATGAGACAGTTGGTGGAGTTGTGTTCGGTTTAACTTAGTTGAACTAGTTGTAATTAGTTTAACTGCTATTACACTAGAGATGAGTGGTGTGAATTAAATATTATTTAATTGACTAATTATTAACTCATTATTCAACTAAAATAACACATCAGTTAACTCGGTGCATGTACAGTTCAGTGCAGACTAGTGCAAGAGATAGGTGAAAGAGCCGGCAGTTGTACATTAGTTGTGCATGAGATTTGCACAATCAGTGGGATGAGTATGCCAATGATGATTGCGCTGTTCAAGAAAGAGGAATTCGAATTGGTTCAGCCTATTCTCTCCTTTTGGATTGCGCAGTAGAGGCAGGTAGCTAGTGGAGGAGTTTTGAACCCGTGATCGGTTCAAACTGAGCTAGTTTTGTGTGTAGCTTTTGGAGACAGTACTGAGTACTTGTGAGGAGTATTTTATTGTGCAAAGTTACATGTTTCTAATCCATTATATGATACATATAGCTGGGGGTTTTCAGCTATAAGCTTTCCCCATACATGTTGCGTTCTATGTGTGTGAATTGATGTTCTACCGCTTGTTCTATTTTCTGCATGTGATGATTAATTTGTAGAAGAGATTATGTGTTATGCAGCAAATCGAATTTGTGTATGATCGGGATAATCTCAGTGCTTGAATCTTCATTATTCAGCAAATTTCTACAAAACTAGCATATAAGAATAGGTACTAAAATAAGATGAGTCAACATAACAACAGTTAGGTGATAAGCCATTCAATGAGAAATACCAAGCTCTATGTTGTCCTCATACCTTTTAATTTTAGCCTCTGCTGTTGTTACAAGCACCTACGTACCTAAAAAAAAATCAGACTAATAGGTAGTTATAATTTGTGTAAGGTATTCACTCTCCAACATCAGTTGTATCCTAGTGCTTCTGCTGTTGGAGCCCTTCTATAATGATCGAAGGGCATAATTTCTAACTTTTAAGTTTGGTAGTCCTCACATTGTGTACATTGCTTAACACTGACTTTAAAAGGAAGTCATGCTCTATCCACAGCTTGTAGTTTTGATGTCTTCTATCACCTCAAACTATATTTTACTGTTTTGATGCCTTCTATCACCTCAAACTCTATTTTACTGTCGGAAACCAATACTAGGAGCCTCTGTTGACATTTTCTTTAACTGTTGGGGATATTGGCATTTGTATTTTGCCATCCAAACCTAAAATACCTACGACCCTTAAAGTGGGACTTCTTCATGGAATTCTAGAGATAAAGAAAATTAAAAAATCATGAGATGGATAGGAAATGATAAGCATGGTAGAGAAGTGGTGAATGGAATTATGCAAAGAGATGATAAGCATGTGAAAAGCATTTATTAAAAATTTGTTTCATCTTTAATCAATTAAAAAAACAAAACTATTTTTGAGTATGCTATATTCATAAGTCATGATATTATAATCAACATTATTTAATATATATATATATATATATATATATATATATATATATATATATATAATATAAATTTAGTGTCCTTAATTAAGAATTTATATTTGTTATATATTTTTGAAATGTATATATTTTTTATATATTAAGTTTTTTTTATAATTAATAATAATAAAATTATAAATTAATTAATTTATTTAATATTAATAACATAACATATAATATGAAATGATTTTATTTTATCATAAATTCATGTCTATTAGATTTTTTTGTAACTTTTTAATTTATATGAATAAACTAATATATATTAAAAAGATACTTAATATAAAACAAATTTTAATTATTAAAAATATAAAATTAATATGTATTAAAAATTTATTTTTTTAATTAAAAATATGCTATTAAAAACTAACAAATATTATATATATATATATATATATGAATTTCTCAAAAAATTTCCTATTTCAAAGCATTATTCTCCAGAAATAAAGGTTAAGGTCGCAGACAATTTTGAAAAGAGAGAGTACACAAAAACAAAAAGACATGAACACTCCCCTGTTAGAAAGCGGAAAAAGTTAAGGCTTAAATTGTTGGTGGCATGAAGGGTATTCCGAAACATCATCGAGAGGTTTTATATGCTTTCCTGAATTTAATTTGCTTATAATTTTTTTTGAAAATTTTGATAAGATTTTATTAAAATTAGTGAGGGATTTTTATAAATTTATTTTATATATCATATTTCAAGATTTTAGGTGCTTTAGAGGTTTTGATGATGCTGAATTTATTTCTACTACCAGCCTAGATCCATCTAACTCTGGATCTATCATGCACCGAGAGGGATCAAATTTCTTGAGGTGCAAACCTATTTTTTGAGTGCAAAACTTGAGGAAAGGTTTGCACCTCGAGAGATTTGATCCCTCTCGGCGCATGATAGATCCAGAGTTAGATGGATCTAGGCTGGTTCCAGTCGGAGGCATCAACGTCACATTTTTCAGATTATTAAAAATTTTGTGTATTTTTGAGATGTAAGATAGATCTAGGTTGGTTTCAGTCGTGTGCTACCAAGGAAAATCTATCAAAGATATGATTAATTTTAGCAGTAATATGTAAATATATCAAATATTAATATAATCATTTTAAATATGCAAAATATTTCTGATATCGACTCGGTCATTTTAATTTTAAATTTTCTTAGTTACCTCGGTTCGTTGAGATGATAATTATTGTTAATAACTATAATGATGAAAAATGATGAAATATTTTTTTTAAATGCAAAGTGACAATTATAGCGTTGAAAGATCAATCTACATTGTTAATAACCTTTTGTGCTTACACTAAAATCAATGCATATTATTAATCCAATCACTTTAATATTAATGTACCGTCATATATCCAATTACATCAAATCATAAATCAACATATACATTGAAATCAATGCGTTTAATGCAAGCAATCAAATAATATTAGAAAATAACTTCTACATTGAAATCAATGCACCTAATACAATCAATCAAATAAGATTAGAAACCAACATCTACACTGAAATCAATGCATTTACTCAAAGCAATCAAATAGGATTAGAAATCACCATCTACACTGAAATCAATGCATTTAGCGCAAACAATTAAATAGTATTAGGAATAATCTACATTGAAATCAATGCATCTAGTGCAAGCAATCAAATATAATTATAAATCGACGTCTAAATTGAAATCAACACATCCAGTGCAAGCAATCAAATAGTATTAGGAATCAACACCTACACTGAAATCAATGCATCTAGTGCAAGTAATCATATATCATTAGAAATAAATAGCTACACTAAAATCAATGCATCTATTGCAAATAATCAAATAGGATTATAAATCACCATCTCCACTTAAATCAATCCATCTGGTGCAAAAAATATTCTTCCCTCTCTCCACCCTCCATCCATATCTATATCCCCATCCATCTCTTTTTTTTTTGTCTCTATCTCACCCCCCTAAACACACACGCTCTCGCACTCCATATATATCATTCTCTTTCTTGATCACCCTCTCTCCCCATCTCTCTCTTCTTCCCTCTCTTCCCCTTCTCTCCCTCTCCTCCGCTAATATCTCTCTTTCCTCCTTTTGTCCTCTCTCTCTCTCTCTCCATCTTCCTTATCTCTCTCTCTCTCTCTCTCTCTCTCTCTCTAGGAACCAACATCTACACTAAAATCAATGCATTTACTCACAGAAATCAAATAGGATTAGAAATCGCCATCTACACTGAAATCAATGCGTTTAGTGCAAACAATCAAATAGGATTAGAAATCATATACATTGAAATTAAGTCATCTAGTGCAAGTAATCAAATATAATTATAAATCGACATCTAAATTGAAATCAACACATTCAGTGCAAGCAATCAAATTGTATTAGAAATCACCACCTACACTGAAATCAATGCATCTAGTGCAAGTAATCAAATATCATTATAAATAAATATCTACACTAAAATCGATGCATCTAGTGCAAATAATCAAATAGGATTAGAAATCACCATCTCCACTTATATCAATCCATCTAGTGCGAGAAATATTCCTCCCTCTCTCCACCCTCCATCCATATCTATATCCCCCTCCATCTATTCTTTTTTGTCTCTCTATCTCACCCCCCTAAACACACGCACTCTCATACTCCATATATATCAATCTCTTTTTCAATCACCCCCTCTCCCCATCTCTCTCTTCTTCCCTCTCTTCACCTTCCATCTATATCTCTATCTTCCCCTTCTCTCCCTCTCCCCCCATTAATATCTCTCTTTCCTTCTTTTGTCCTCTCTCCCTCTCTCTCCATTTTCCTTATCACTCTCTCTCTCTCTAGAAACCAACATCTACACTGAAATCAATGCATTTACTCAAATAAATCATATAGTATTAGAAATCACCATCTACACTGAAATCAATGCATTTAGTGCAAACAATAAAATAGGATTAGAAATCATCTACATTGAAACCAATTCATCTAGTGCAAGTAATCAAATATAATTATAAATTGACATCTAAATTGAAATCAACAAATTTAGTGCAAGAAATCAAATTGTATTAGAAATCACCACCTACACTGAAATCAATGCATCTAGTGCAAGTAATCAAATATCATTAGAAATAATTTTCTACACTAAAATCGATGCATATAGTGCAAATAATCAAATAGGATTATAAAACACCATCTCCACTTATATCAATCCATTTAGTGTGAGAAATATTCTTCCCTCTCTCCACCCTCCATCCATATCTATATCCCCCTCCATCTCTTCTTTTCTGTCTCTCTATCTCACCCCCCTAAACACACACACTCTCGCAATCCATATATATCAATCTCTTTTTCAATCCCCTCCTCTCCCCATCTCTCTCTTCTTCCCTTTCTTCACCTTCCATCTATATCTTTATCTTCCCCCTCTCTCCCTCTCTCTCCATATTCCTTATCACTCACTCACTCTCTCTCTCTTCACCTTTCTCTCTCTATTTCTTTCTTCTTACCTCTCTCCCCCTCCCCCTCCACGTCCATCTCTCTTTCCCTCCCTCTCTCCACTCTCTCACATCCTCTCTCTTCCTTCCTCTCTTTCCCTTTCTCTCCCATCTCTCTCTCCCTCTCTCTCTCTCTCTTCACCCAACAATTATGTTACTATATCCCTCCCTCTCTCCCTATATCTCCTTCTCCCCCCTTATCTCCATCTCTCCTTATTTGTCTCTTTATCTCGGCCCCAAACATACACGCTCTCTCTCTGTCTCTCCCTTGTCACTCCTTCTCTCTCTCCACTTCTCACTCTCTATATTTCTTATTTCCTACATCTCTCCCCCTCCAACTCCATCTCTCTTATTGATCCCTCTCTCCTCCTCTCTCTCAAGTCCTCTCTCTCGTCCTTCCTCTCTCTCTCTCTCCCCTAAATCCCTCTCTCTTCCCTGATCTCTCTCTCTCTCTCTCTCTCTCTCCAATACTCTCTCTTCCCCATCACTCTCCTCCTCTCTCTCCTCCTTCCTCTCTCTCCCTTTCTCTCCCACCTCTCTATCCCTCTCTTTTCCCTCCAATTCTCTCTCTTCTCCCATCTCTCTCTCTCTCTCTAATCCTCTCTCTTCCCCCATCCCTTTCTTTCTCTCTCTCTTTCCACCCCTCTCTCTCTCCAACTACATTAATATATCCCCCCCTTCTCCTTCTCACTTCTTCTCTCCCCCCTTCTTTCCATACATCTTACTTTGTCTCTTTATCTCACCCCTAAACATACACACTCTCTCTCCATCTCTCTCTATCTCACCCCCCTAAACACACACACTCTCGCAATCCATATATATCAATCTCTTTGTCAATCCCCTCCTCTCCCCATATCTCTCTTCTTCCCTTTCTTCACCTTCCATCTATATCTCTATCTTCCCCCTCTCTCCCTCTCTCTCCATCTTCCTTATCACTCACTCTCTCTCTCTCTCTCTCTCTTCACCTTTCTCTCTCTATTTCTTTCTTCTTACCTCTCTCCCCCTCCCCCTCCAAGTCCATTTCTCTTTCCCTCCCTCTCTCTACTCTCTCACATCCTCTCTCTTCCTTCCTCTCTTTCCCTTTCTCTCCCATCTCTCTCTCCCTCTCTCTCTCTCTTCACCCACCAACTATGTTACTATATCCCTCCCTCTCTCCTTATATCTCCTTCTCCCCCCTTAACTCCATCTCTCCTTATTTGTCTCTTTATCTCAGCCCCAAACATACACGCTCTCTCTCTGTCTATCCCTTGTCACTCCTTCTATCTCTCCACTTCTCACTCTTTATATTTCTTGTTTCCTACATCTCTCCCCCTCCAACTCCATCTCTCTTATCGATCCCTCTCGTCCTTCCTCTCTCTCTCTCTCCCCTAAATCCCTCTCTCTCTCTCTCTCTCTCTCTCCAATACTCTCTCTTCCCCCATCACTCACCTCCTCTCTCTCATCCTCCTCTCTCTCTCTTTCTCTCCCACCTCTCTCTCTCTCTTTTCCCTCCAATCCTCTCTCTTCTCCCATATCTCTCTCTCTCTCTAATCCTCTCTCTCCCCCCATCCCTTTCTTTCTCTCTCTCTTTCCACCCCTCTCTCTCTCCAACTACATTACTATATCCCTCCCCCTCTCCTTCTCACTTCTTCTCTCCCCCCTTCTTTCCATACATCTTACTTTGTCTCTTTATCTCACCCCTAAACATACACACTCTCTCTCCATATCTCCCTTATCACTCTCTCTCTCTCTATTTCTTCTTAGTTATTTAAACTAATGAACATAAATATTCGTAAATATAAAACAGATTATGGAGTAAATATGAAAAGGGGTTTTATTTACTTACCATACCCCTAGTTTATTTATATTTTTATTTGTTTACCATACCCCTTTTCTTTACTATGGTATTTGGCCCATAGGCTTGTTATATAATTAGATTTTTATTTATAATCCTATTTGATATTTTGTTATTTATTTACGTTACCTCTTTATGCATCTTTTATATTTATTTATTTACCCATGGTATTTGGCCCATGGTATCAATATTCATTTGTCCCATGGTATTCGTCCCATAGGCTTCATCTAAATAAAACCTCTTTTTAAAGTTTTTTTAAATATAAAAAGGTTTATGGAATAAATATAAAAAGAATTTTTATTTATTTACCATACATCTAGTTTATATATTTTTTTATTTACCATAGCTCTGGAGTAAGTATAAATTCATTTTACAAATATTTAATTAAAATAAATATTAAAAGATTTTCAATTTTGATTGTTTGTGTTGAATTAACTCTTTTCTTTTGATTTAGAAAATGGTATTGACTTTAGTAAAGAGTAAAGATGTTTAAAATTTTACTTAATTTGGAAATTCAATGTGGTAATTTTTTTGTTAAAGGTAAATTTATGATCCATTCAAATTCACGTATATAATTTACTGTCCATTCAAATTATATAAATAATACATAATTGTATTAGAAATTGATATAACGTGACCCACCTGACATCAGGGTCATACTGGGCTGTAGATGGGCCTCTCGGCGCAATCAAAAAAATATGATTCAAACACTCTTACTGCAAAATTTTTATAAAAAAAATTGTCTAGATTCTAACCACTTTTAACCACTTTTAAGTGTCCAAACAATTCTTCCACTTTTATAAACAACTCCATAAACTGTCCAAATACCAATATCAATACAAATAAAGCTTATGACCTCTAAAAATGACAGTAGTCTAAAAAACCCACAAAATAACCTAAAAATTCCAGTAAAATTATTTTTGGAAATTTATATTATTTCTATTTACTTTCCTTGGATTCCTCAGGTTGCGTAAGGTTCTGGATAACATTGTTATCATTGTCAGTCTTCCTAGAAATATATAATTGGAGGGAAAAGGCCGACGCGGCACTACAGCTGTATTAACGAGCTCTGATTCGCCCGATGACGTTGTGCTCCGAAAAGGCATTGCTTCACCACCAAGAAAGGAATTCGTGTTTTGCGTCGTGATTATGATGATAATGATGTTTCTGATGGCCTGCAAGCTTCCTCCGAAGAAAAAAATGGCATGCCAAGAGCAGCAGCCTTACGTCAGTAGGAAGAATAGAAAAACGATATTTATAAGTTTCTACATCGATGATGGTGAACGATATTTATAAGTTTCTACATCGATGATGGTGAGGGTGAGGGCGAGAGACTGCGGAAATGCATGTGGTGCAGGGAGAGTGAGATTAAATTATGTGTACAGGGATTTAAGGGACATTTTATAATGTTGCTGTGTGTATTTACAGATTCTCAAGTGTCTTGTTACTTTCTTTATAACTTTGTATTCATGTAAATTAGTTAGTAATTTGTGGAATTCAGTTTTCTAGCGCAGTTTACAATGGTTTGAAAACGATCATTGGTGTTTTAATGTTTGGTTGGAATGATCACATATTTAATAATGTTGGATTGGAATGATCACTTATTTAATTTTTGGGAATGTGGTTAATGGTGTGGTAAAAATTATTTGCATTTAATGGTAATGATTAGTTAATATGGTTAATTATGTTAATTTAATAATATTTTTTTGAATAATTGGTTTATGAATAAAATGGTGATTGTTTTTTTTTATTATTTTGAAAATATTAAATGATTTGAAATTTTATGTTTATAATGCTTTATCTTTCAAGAAATGGTTGAGACAACTTTTGCTATAACATTTTTCTCTTATTTTGGTGTGATTGATAACTTATATATATGTATGAGGTTTGATAGATTTTTATAATTTAAAGAAAATTTTAAGAATTTATATTTATTATTTATTGAGTGTAGAAATTTTTGTAAATTTTATTGATTTTTAGAATTTCCAAGTATAAAATGTTTGGTAATTTTTTTTTTTAAATATCTAAATTTATAACAATTTTAAATGGTTTTATATTATTTTTTTTATTGTGTATAATTTGTAAAAAAATGGAAATTGATTAATCTTTTCTTAACTCACATGTAAAATATAACCTACAAATTTTTTCTATTGTTTTTTATAATATTCTTTATGACCATTTGGTAATATTTTGTGTTAAAATATCTAAATATAACAATTTTAAATGATTTTATATGAAAATATTTTTATTGTGTATAATTTAAGTTAGCCATGGTAAAAAAAAATGAAAATTGATGAATTTTTTCTTAGAAAAATGGAAAAGAAAAGGCTCAATATTGTTTATTTAAAATTAGTAATGAACAAATAATAAGTATTGTGGGTAGAAGGAACCCGGGTTACTAGAGTTCATATTAATAGGAAGAATCTAGGGTGAAAAGTGAAAACATAGACTACCCATAATCATTAACCCACTGTCTTTGAGGCCCTACTTGGGGGTGAACACTGTAAATCTAGAGAGTGTGCATAGTGGCATCAAGCTGTCTACAGGTTAATCAACCAACAAAGTTGTGGAGAGACAAGCCAAACCTATACAAGGCCGAATGATATCGCTAAGGGCGGTGGCCGTGAATGAATGCCAAACAAATTAGAGGACCTAATTTCATAGAATTAAATACATGAGAGAAAACATTTCATAAAGTACAACTGGAAACAAATTTTCATAACCATGAAATAGATGAACAAGAAACTACTAGCGAGATGAATTAAAGCCACACCTGGCCAAGAAGTTTAAACCCTGACCTGTGGGTACACGTAGGGTTTTGCGTCCTTGGGCCTTAGGTTGGAGCAAGCCTATAGTAGTGTTATATATATATATATATATATACCTTGATACATAAGATAAAAATATGAAAACAATAACAGATAAAGAAATTTACGATTTCTAATAACTGCATAGACAATTGTTGCAACGGAAGAACTACAACCGAAATAGTTACCAAAAAGAACCATATCTTACACGATTCGAGTATGTGGAAATGGAATATCATTTCATTAAAAAGTTACATCCACACTGAAGTATTTATCAATTCAAAAGTTCATGTAAAGAAGAAAGAACCTTGCTATAGGAGTAGCACTAAAAAATAGTCACTACAAGTCTACATATTAACATTTGCATCTATACAGATAGACCTTAAAAAAATACAGAGAGCACCCACTAAAGAATCATGCTCACGCTGCTAGTCAGCAGCACTACCCAAAGAAAAAGAAAATGTTCTGATTCTACAGCTGGAAACCATAGGGTTTCACCCTGTATTCCTAACTCAGCTAGACTAAGACGCATCTAAAGTGTACATAGCTCAACCCTGGAGGAGCTAACCGAGCCGAGCAGAGCACCATGAATTTTATTAACAACAAAACAACACAAAGTTTTGGATTGTACCTGGCAGAATCGAAGGGATTAGAGTTCAGGGAAGCCTGTTACCAACCACGAGATGTAAAGGTCAAGAGCCAAAGAAGTAAATACCTGCACATAGAACAAGAGATGGCCAGTGAAATAATCATTGTAAACGAAATAAACCCTGTACCAGACAGATCAAATCGTGAGAACCACTTACCCGGCCGTTGGAATCAAGTTTCCATTCGAGACCCTATCTATAAGGGCACGAAACAGAACATTAATCATTTAATTGACCTACAATAGTAGAAGATTTCAAAACTAAATTAGAAAATAGTAAACAAAAGTTTTACCTGAGATATAAGAGCTAGAAAAGGACTGCGTGCAAGTGATGAACTTAGCAGTCTTGGACGTGCTTCAACCAAATGTGGCTAGCAAAGGCACAGATGCTTGAACGCCGTTGAACAGCAGAAGATGCAACTCGACGCAGAGGAGAGGAGCAGAGTAGCAGACCTTCGAGAGATCGAGCTTGAATGACGAACGTCAAGGGAAATGGGGAAGGGTATAGGTTTGATAACATATCCACCACAAACTCATCTAGACTGTCTGATTCATGGGAATTGATGGTGGATCAAAGGCCCAAACATCCATCAAACCTGTTGTCATTACCATCGAAAAACTCGCCAATCATGCATAGTTACCTTGTGGAAGTAATGGCAGAGTATTTTTAACAGACGAGGAGTGAACAGAGCCTACAACTATCCTGCCAAATGTTTTCCAGCTTGGGATTTCATTAAATAGGTGCACATGTATAATTCGTATTTCAAACTCCAAATCTATGTTAGGGATGTCGACAACAAGTATTAAGGATAAGTATCACCGATGCAGTGAATTACATGATATAACCCATTATTGCTAAGATTTGTTAATATTGCAATGATATGTAAAATATGCAGTGACTTACATGTTTTAATATATTGTGGCTAATATTTTTATTATTGCAATGTTATGTAATATAAACGATGATAACGTAATAATGTTGGAGCATTATAATATATGTTTGAATGGTAAGTTAATAATGTTCAAAATCATCAACAAATGGAAAATTTCTAGGTACAGAGGTAAGTATTGTATATAGTACTTGGAACAAAGACTAAAATAATTTTATTATTGTGTTGAATGATAGGCACTATGGTAATGTAATTAATAATTTTTTTTATATGGTAACAGATGTGACATATGGTATCAGAGCAACATTCACACGTTGGGGCCGGATGGGCCATTCGAATAACAATGGGTGTATTTGAAACTGTGCACAGTGACAGGAAGAAAGGAAAACCATTGAAAGATCACGATAAGGAGAGGACTCAGATATCAAGCACACAGAGCTACATGGGAAGCTCACGCCCAGTCTAACCCAGAGACGAATCCAGAAATGTGGGTTCATCTGAATGTGGATTAGCATCATCAAACCAGCAGATTACTCGACAAACAACAACGTCAGACCAACGGACTTCCGGATACGGTGCAACAACCTCAAGAAGAAATGGTTCGAGTAAAAAGTGATAACGAGAGATTAATGCAGGAACAAGAGAGGATTCTCAAAAGCCTCTCATACAAGAAGAATCATCGTACAACACAACCCAGTCGTGAGAGGGGCACCTGGCATAAGGGTGAACATCGACAGCAAGCTAATGAAAATCTAGAAGGAAGCTACACCCAATGAAGTGATAGAAGAATAATTTAGAATGATGCAGAATCCGCGAATGCTTCCAATCAACAAGAGATGAAAAAACAGAAAGTGGAACTTCAGGGAGAATTTAGAAAAATTAAGCCTCCCACGTTCGACAGAGAGGCTGAATAAGTAACAAAAGCATGGATAATTAACATGAAAAAATATTTCCAAGTTTATGAGTATAGTTGCAAGCTCAAAGATCGTTTGGCTATCTACCAATTGTAGGAAAATGCCACTTTATGGTTGGAGGAAGTTAAAAACCTGTGAGGAATTGAAGACCAGAATGTGACTTGGGACGAGTTCCACCAGTATTTTAAGGAAAACTATCTAACAAAGCATTTTTACGATGAAAAATTTCGATAATTTCATGATTTGATGTTGGGATAGTTGTATATGGGTGATTTTATAACTAAATTCACCTCTTTACTGAGGTATGTACCATATTTGAAGGATGAAAAAGCAAAGGTACAATGGTTACCTCCTCACATGAAGTAAAGGATTGATTTCATCAATCCATGGACTATGGATGAGGTGATTCGAAAAGCATGAATGTGCTATCATTAATCGAAAATGAGAGGAGATTCTAGTAGGAGTTGGCCACCAAGGAAAGGGCAGAAGAGTACATAGAATTTTAAAAGTTGTAGGCCGGGTAATTACAAAAATGATGCAAGGAACCCAACAAATAGATAATCTAGGAGAAACCAACAAAAACCAAAATGGCCAGCAGAAGACCGACCTACTTAGGCATCCAGCATACTACACCACGGCGAGACCCAGAAACCCCCTCTGCAATGTTGGGGTTGCACTGAAGCACATTATTATAAAATTTGTCCTCACATTGGGAGGAATGAAACTGTATCCAATTTGTAAGAAGCATCCACAGTGGGAGATGTTGCAAGGAATATACCAAGGATCAACGCTGCATTAGAGGATCGACAAGCGGATTACCAGCCAACAATGATAGAACTGGAAGGTAAGTTATTTTCCCAAACATTATCTATTTTGGTTGATATGGGTGCCAGTTTAAGCTATATAAATCCTAGAATAGTTGAAAAATGTAATTTACAAAGTCTGAAATTTAAAAACCCCCCTGGTTGGTGAAATTAGCCACCAGGGAAAATTTTAAGGATGGAAAATTATTTTGAAGATTAAAAAATTGGCGAATCTCACTAGTCCCTAATATGAAAACTATAAAAAATTTATTGATGTATTTGTAAAATTATTCAAATTTATAATGATATTATATATATTGTCTATATAATTTTGGCGATTTTTAAGGTAAAATAATTTTATATTGTAAAATTTGGGCGAATCATTTTTATAAAAAACGGAAATTGGCGAATATTTTTTTTAGAAAAACCATGGAAAATTAGCCCACCTACGAATATTAGCCCCTAAAATTATCCATGTTAGCCACTGGGGCAAAGAAGAAGGTTAATGCCAAAATCTCAAATTGCCCTCTAAACATAAGGAACCATCATATAAATGGTGCTCATTGGTGTTTTAATGTTTGGTTGGAATGATCACTTATTTAATAACGTTGGATTGTAATGATCACTTATTTAATTTTTGGGAATGTAGTTAATGGTTTGTTAAAAAATATTTGAATTTAATGGTAATGATTAGTTAATATGGTTAATTATGTTAATTTAATAATAAATTTTGAATACTTGGTCTATGAATAAAATGGTGATTCTTTTTTTATTAATTTTAAAAATATTAAATGATTTGATATGTTGGAGACAATTTTTGCTATAACATCTTTCTCTTATTATTGTGCCATATATATATATATATATATATATATATATATATATATATATATATATATAATAGATTTTTATATTTAATATATAGATTTAATATATTTATTATTTATTAAGTGTAGAAATCTTTGTAAATCTTATTAATTTTTAGAATGTGAAGTATAAAATGTTTGGTGATATTTTTTTGTTAAAATGTCTAAACTTATAACAATTTTAAATGGTTTATATAAAATATTTTTATTCTGTATAATTTGCAAAAAAAAAAAAAAAAAAAAAGGAAATTGATTAATCTTTTCTTAACTCACATATAAAGTTTAACCTTTAAAATTTTCTTATTGTTTTTTATAACATCCCTTATGACAGTTTGGTAATATTTTTTTGTTAAAATATCTAAATATAACCATTTTTAATGATTTTATATTATTGTGTATAATTTAAGTTAGCTATGGTAAAAAAATGAAAACTAATAAATCTTTTCTTAGAAAAATGGAAAATTATCTCACTCATTGTTTTTTATAACATCCCTTTATCACCCATTCTTTGTGTCGTCAAGCTTTTCTTCTTTTCTTTACCCTTAAAATTTCATCTCTATCCAAATTTATTCACTAACTATTTAACTAAATAAAAATGTATCTCAAGTCTTACAACTTTTACAATTTTCATGTATTTTTTCCATGTAAATGCATTTCACATAGTGCTTTGCTAACAATATTGACATCTTCACAAAGTTAACTGTGATTTAATGCAAATTCTTATTCTTACATATTAATCTTAGCAAAGCTTTTACATGTGAATATATCCCTTTCTTAAAAAATATTTATGTGAAAATATTCACAATGAAGTTCCAAATCTAATTCTAATCAAATTACATGGAATTTTATTAAATGTGAAAAAAAAAACATGCTTTAACACATACTCAATTCAAACCACTATACATTATTGGTTTATAATCCTTCTAAGCATCTTATGTCCAAGTTCAATATTGAATGTGGAGCCATTATCCAACTTCACTACCTCACTCCATGTTGTAGAAGATCTACCTTATCTCCAATCGTGAAAAAAATTACAACTTCAAAGTAAACACTTAGTATGTTTCTTAGAAGAAACATTGACTATATTTACATCGTAAGGTGTCACTCTTTGAAAACAACTCCCCCAACTGCCACAATGTACTCATCTACACCATTAAATCTAATGTTAGACGATTGAATAATTTTTAGCCATTGGATTCCACCATAACTGTCAACCAACTCCTTATATTTGGTCATATCCAAATTTTTTTACAGTTCAGAAACCAGAGTGCTCATTTTTTCACACCGAGCATCAATCATGGTCGCGGAAGAGCGAAAAAGCTTTGTAATAGTGATATTTCTTCGTTTATTTATTGTCCAAATCCCATTGGCGAGGCATTTTTCATATTCTATGTTGTTTCCGAGTTTATTTCGTGGCCCTTGCAGTATCTTTTCGACTCTTTAAGAGGAAAACCCTTGAGCAAAGTCGATGAGCTCGAAAAAGCGGTTTTACAAAAACAATTTTACAAGTGATTTTTGATAATTAGAGCGACAAGGTGAGAAATGGATTATGTTGTTAACTTCTATTTATATTTTCTCTGTACAATTTAGTGTTTTTACTTGTTAATATCTAGTATATAAATGTTTATGGAAGAAATTTGTACCAACTTGTATTTTAGGGTTTAATCTTTTATATTTTTCCCTTTTGACAAAGAAACTTGCTGAGGCTCGGTTATAATGGTTGCTTACTTTATTAGGGTTTTGTTGTCTGTTCTGTGTTTTATTTTAAAAAATTGGTGTATTTTTTGCTTTGGGTTTTATAATCGGTAAAATTTATGAAAACTGCAGAAGGCCTCTCTTCTCCTATACCCCGACTCGGTGAATCATGCATTAATTATTATTATTTCGGATCATACTGCCCCTTTGACTACCTCCTAGAACACATTCTGCATGACATTCTCTCTTGACTTTCAATCCCTGATCTCTTGATAGCCCGCTAATCATGCGTTTCTTGGACCCGAGTTGTCTCTTCCTCCAGATCTTTCAAGAGTTATATGATGAGAGAAACCACAAATCTTGGATTACTCTATGTAGCAGCTCTCGCCTCAATACCAAAAACTTTGCAATATTCAATGCTAATGATGCTAAATAATATAATTTTATGTCGCTAACACTACATGTGGCTGATCCGTTGACAAAATTTTGGCTTCTCCAAGGGAGTAGTAGACGGTCTTACGCTTTTGTCAAGTAGAGAAAGAAGATTGGTCGTGGCCAATCTAACATGGCAAAGGTTCACTGATTTTTGCAATTTTACTTACCCTTTACCAATCAAATGATTTTATCAAAAGTTATCAGATGATAGTTCTTCCCTAATTTCCTATTTTTTCAGATCAGTTTCTTCCCCAATTCCTTACTTGCATAGATCAATAATTTAATTCCTTGTTTTTTTGTTGTTTCAAAGTATGCAGAAATGGGAGGGTCCAACGAGACTGAAATTCTTCACCTAGTTAGCGGTTCATAACCGTATACTCATGCGAGGAAATATTTTTACGAGAGGTTTTCAGGGACCTAGACTACACCTTTTTGCAGATTAGAATTTGAGGAAGTAGTACATGTCTTCTTATGCTTTCCCTTTGCTATATCCATCTGGGATGAGATATCTAGTGCTCTTAAATTCAATTCAATTGTAGACAGGTCTTCAAATATCTTGCCTCCTGAACTAGGTGAATAGCTACCCAGAATTCAATACTATTTCATTATATATATTTTGGGGCATCTGATGTTGTAGGAATGATTGTATTTTTTAAAAAAAAGCACTACATTTGAGGTCCACTATCCTGAAATTTGTGGCTTTCTTCCTATAAATTGGGCTGCCATGGAGATGTAAGTGTCATCAACGTCAATAGATCCTCAAGAACCTTGACAACATCTCCCAGTTGGTTATTTTGATGGAGCCTCTGTGCATGGAGGGTGTGGTTGTGGATGTGGGGTTGTCATCATCCTCAAGCCTTCTTTGGCCTTTCATTTTTCTCCGGTCAGTAGGTTGGTACCAATATTAGAGCTGAAGTGTTGGCACTATGGAGGTAATTCTTTGTGCATATTGGCTTGCAATTGATGAGATATTGATACCAGGGGACTCGTACCAATATTATAGATGAAGTGTTTGTACTATGGAGGTAATTAATTCTTTGTGCATATTGGCTTGCAATTGATGAGATATTGATACCAAGGGTCTCATACCAATATTAGAGCTGAAGTGTTGGCACTATGGAGGTAATTCTTTGTGCATATTGGCTTGTAATTGACGAGATATTGATAGCAGGGGACTCGAGGATTGTCCTTGATTGGGGCAAGGGCCAATCATCATTGGTACCATCACTATTACATTGGCTAGAACAAATTAAGTCTATTATGAATACTTTCACCTCTATACTTTTCTACCACATATGTCGGGAGCCGAACTCTTTTTCTTTCCAAGAGAGGGACTTCTGTCACTCTTGGTCAAATCTCTTTCGACTTCCTCGTCAATGGATCCATTACTAGTAGAGGTATTTTTTCATCTAACCATGACTCTGATATTTTTCTTTTTGGTTTTCTTCCCTATTCTCGTTGGTGCTTCATCTTGCAGTTTACTCTATTGTCTGTAGGTCTCCTTTTTTTTTTTTTTGATATGGCTATCTCTATGTTTTGGGCTCTTTTTATACTGGATTCATGCACGTTTCAACTCTTTTTGTATTGGATTGTATCTTTTTGTGATTTTTGTAATCCACTTCTTTGGTATCAATTTTAATCGAGCTCAGAGAAAATAGGTGCATCAATCCATCTCTTGAGCAAGAATACTCGTATTAAGACACACAAAAGTTACAATGGTGAGACATAAGTAAAAATTCAATTATCATATATTTTGGTACATTGAACATGCTTTGATTGTGCTGCTTTCTCCATGAGGGTTAAGGATTTGGATTTTGACCGCATATTGCTTGGTTTTTAACAAATTTTTAATTTACGGCGATGAAGGCTCTGACAAAGTTTATACATTACATTGAACACCCTAGAAATTCTTAATAGGCATTCACATTGCTGTAGTGCAGTCTAGGCCAGGGTGGGAGTTTCAAGCTTGGTAAGCTACCACCACATTTACCCACCTATATGCTTCGTGAGCTCCTCATTATGTCACAACCTCTAATTTTTCCTTGGGCTATACACAGTATTGCCTAGCTCGTCATTTAAAGCACTGGATAGGTGCTATTGGTAGAAGCTCCAATAGTTTTGCATATAACTATAATCTACAACTTATTCCACATACAAAATAGAGGTAGACTTTAAAATAATTAAAAATATATATATATATTTTGATAAATCTAAGTGTGTGATGTTGTGTAGGAAGTGATCACAATTACAGTATCCAAAAAAAATCAATCTGGTTGACCGAGTCTCCATCCACTAATTACATGTAAGCCTTGAAATCCTCAGAATTCAAAGTGATCCAAAGTAAACACAAAATGAAGGCATGGTTGTTAAGCTCTGTACTGGATATGTAGCTATAGAATGGAAACTTATGCAATACATCTTATTCCCTATTGTTATTTCTTTTTTCTAACCCAGAGAAGATGCTACCATACCTTGTCTTTTTTTACAAGCTTATATTGATTGTCGTTTTGAACATCCAACAGACACAAGGCAAAGTCAACAATTAACTTTGATTTGTTAGATGCGTAGAATTTATTATAAACATAAAGATACGCATCCCTGCTTAAACATTGTCCTCAACCTTTCAAATCTTCTTTCCAGGACTATTTTTTTTCCTATTTCTCGCTAAACTGTAGCCCCTAATGTGTAAGGAATTGTGTGCGTAGATGGCCAAATGCTTATTTTTCCTATGAAAATTTTCGGATATAATTAGCAAAATTTTACAATCCATATGGGCAAATTTTCAGAATTGTGTACGCATATGGGAAAAATTTTCCTATGTATATTTTCGAATATAATTAGCAAATTTTTACAATCTATATATATATATATGAGAGGTGGATATGGAGAAACGTGCAAAAGCTATGCACACAAAAAATAAACATGTCATCCAAAACCTGAAATTTAAGCAAATAAGGTCATTTAGCGATTAAGTTGAGCACGGTAGAACTTAACCAACGAGGTAATAGGAAAGGAAAATGGAAGAATGTCATGGAGAAGTAAACAAAACCGTTAAATGAAAGGAGCGGTTGCATTTTTTTTGCTTTTTATATATCACAATCCTCGAATGGAATTGGAATCTCATTTGCAAGGAGTTCATATTTCCAACAAAATTCAAGATGCATTAACACTAAAAGATTTTTAAATATAAACGTGTTTTACATAAAACATTGTAAAGAGACGTGGTACAACATTAAATTATAAAACATTGTAAAGAGACGTATACAACAATGTAAAGAGACATGATACAACATTAAATTTTAAAGAAGATGTTAATAATTTAAGTTTATATGATCTAAATTTTATCTAATGTCGATTAGGTTTTATAATTTTGAATGAGAAAATAATTATTTTAACTTTCTAATTTAGGTGTAGTCTAACCTATAGAACAAATGTTTTTTTTTTCATGATTTTAATGATTTTAACAAAATTTAGGTAGAGATTTTTAAAAACTTGAGTTTAGTTGTTTAATGTGTAGAATTCGAGTGCCCGAGATTTTTCAAGGTGTTGAATCTATTTATGTATTTAAAAATGCATTTTAAACAAAAAAAAATCAAATTCTTTCTTGAAATTGTTTTGTTGGATTTAGGTGAAAAAGTCTATTTAGTGTTAGACTAGGCCTTCTAATTTACGTACTAAAACCAAAAAAAAAAAATATTTGAAATCTCTGAGCATTATTTGAAGAGATCTAGAACATACAAATTTATGTCAACTTTGCTATTCAATTCCAATTTCAACATCAAATAGTCTCATACTACCATTGGCAATTTCCTTTGTAGGCATTTGAGAAGAGATAGAAACACTTTGACTTGTACTCTAACATGTTCCAAACTCGAAGAATTTTAAACTCAACAACTCAAAAAAATTTGCTATTGTCAGTGTTGATCTCCATCAAGATTGAAAATATCATCCCAAAGATAGTCTTTTATAACATCATGGTTAACATCATTGATGGAAATTCTTAGAAAATCATTCCAAAAGCACTAAAAAAAGAACAAAAACGTTCAACTTCGATTTTTTCACCTTTTTGTAATATGGAAATCCCTTTTTAACCCTCTGCACTCCCTCATACCCATCATTTTGCAGCTTTGGATGCCATATTTACTCCCTCATACCCATCATTTTGCAACTTTGGATGCCATATTTACTCCCTCATTATTGTGTGTTTTTAAGGAGCTCTTAGGTAATCAATTGATGAATGTAATCAATTTTCCCAATGATTTATTGAATATTTATATCAGAACATATTCTTATCTGAAAAACAGTGAATTGGATAACCTTTTGTGATAGCTCATAATTTTGGTACAAAGACATCTGCTATCTAAATTCCTTCATTCCATAAAACAGTTCCCAGGATTTTTCGATATATCCATTCCTGGCATAAGCTGCAATCATCATAGTCCATGCTGCCTCATTTGATTGAGGTATTTTTTCAAACATATTTCATGCATCATCTATATTCCCACATTTGGAATACATGGTCACATGGGTTTTTTCTAAAACCATGTCCTAGCATTTAGATCCTCTCCTAATGATGTGAGCATGTACTAGTTTTCCTTATGACTAGATTTTTTTATCGATGCAACCTTGTAGCATAGAAGAATAAGCGGTGGAATCTATATATGTTCCCATATGATGAAAAATTTGTGGTACTTCTTTCAATTGGATGTTTTTACACATAGTGCTCAAATCCCTGCTGTAGCTGGCATCATGAACTAATGCTCTTTCATGTTAATGGAAATTGCTCTGTTTATCTTCTTGTGTGGGACGAGATAACACCAGCATTAAATACCGAGTGGTATTCCTCTCACTCGAATTATCCATGTCTTTGTTGCAATGTTTCACAAGTGGAATGTTTCTACTTCTCATAAAGAAAAAGGAAAGTAGCCGCCGATGCAGAAAGGAAAATTTTGCAATTTGGGTCAAGAAGACAGTATTCGCCTACTGATCAGTTTAGGTAAGCTCTCACTAGTCATAATTGCTTTGCGAATTGAATTTATTGGAGCCACATTTTCTTTTCCATGTGGCATGGTAATTTCTAAAGCTCTTGATAGTTGAAATAACCATATTGTAGGATGAGGTGTACTAACAAATTAGATTTTAGAGATATAGCATAGAATATCTCTAATGATGACCACAACTAAGGTACAATGAGTCCCTATGTCCTCTGATGAATTTATGCATTTCATTCTGTAATCGTGTATTTCTATGTGTGTCTAGGATTCTATACAAGTTGATTCATGTGTTTATGTTCTAATCTTGTATTTTGTTGATTATTGCAGATTGGAGGATTTATGGTTGGAGCATTTTCTCCTTTTCGAGTGATCCAAGTCTGCCTTTCTTTATTGGGACAAGAAAATTTGTCTAAGTACTTAACATTCGTCTTGCAGATGGTTATTTATTAGTTTTAAGTCCTTCACATGTTGTTATATACCTAATTTTTAAGTGATTAATTCCTCATGCAATGAATATGACTAGACGGAAATGACGTGAAAAATTTAACCATCTATATTTGCATAAAGTGAAAAATTTGTGGAACAGATGTCCTAAACCAATAAAGGTCTTCCCATTGGACAATGCCTACACCTGTTTTTTCACCACATATTGAGGCTCACATTTGAGGTGGAAAAGTGGTTGTTCATTCTTGTCATGTTTGTGTCATCTCTAAGTGAGATGGTTTATTGTGGATGAAAAAATAAGGAGTTGCTTATACCTATCAGAGAATCTCCATGTGATCTCATTAAAAAAGTATGTTTCTCCTTATATGTTGATTATGCTTGCTCTTCACTATGATACCCCATGGGGTTTCTTTGATGGGCCCAACCAAGGGCATCCACCTACGTGTGGGATTGGTGGTGTTTTGTATATAAATTCATTTCAATTCATTCATATCAGATATACTCTAGCCCCTTGTTCCAATTCAAAGGTCAAGTTCTCAGCATTGTTTGTTGTTCTTTATTTGGCAAGTTCTTGTGGTTTGAAGAGGTTGCAAGAGATGGGAATCTCAAATAGTTGTTGACTCGACTAATGTAAGTTTTATATGTATAATGTGTGGCTTCAATCCATGATGTCTCAAATTTGGCTGCGCATTTTGGAGCTAGAATGGTCATCCTTCACCCACATTTATCGTGTGGTCAATCAACTAGTAGATAAGCTCTCCGAGGAGGCATTCGAGTATCTAGTTGATGAACTATCAACAAGATCAAGGTTGTGGCACACCCAAAAAAAGGCAACTCACAAAATTTAAGCTAACATCAACCCCTCCTCCTGAAGTTGACAACCTATCTCCCTCAAGGACCACTGCCTCCTCTCCTTCATCAGGTAATAATTTTTCAACAACTCACTCGGTTGCATCATTTATGTACCCCCAACAATCTATTTATGTTATTGTGCCCATAACATTTTTCGAATAATATGATGTTTCATATCGTTAAATGTAAAATGTCAATTTACTATTTGAAAACCAAATTGTCATCCCTTGTACCTAATAAATCTTCTTCATTGAATATTTTCTTGAATATCATTTTGTTTACTAATTTTTATCATTTAATGATTTCTTATATATGCCTTACAATGTTTTCTTTGTAACATATGAACACTTGCTAGTAATAATATCTCTTAATACATGCTAACAATTAATATGTTTTCTGCTTGTGTTCTCGTCATTCGCATTTTCCCAATCAAATGTGGACGAGACATATCGATTAAATATCAATTATAAAGAACATGAAATGACCTACATTCACATATAATCCATGATAATTTATTTTAGTCTCTATGGATTCAACCCTTCCTATCCGAGTAACTTTTATGAGGCACAACCAATACATAGTTCCTTCATATAGGTAGTCCCCCATTTATACGTGTATTCCTCTTTTCAGTGAGATATATATGGAGTGATCAACACAATGAGGTTTTAAATCTAATCATGGTCACATTTTATAGTATTCCATTGCATTCTAGAGTGTGTGCTTAAATTTTACTTGAATTTTAATCACTACCCACCATTTTTTATAATATTTTTCTATAACTTGGATTAATATTTCTAATAAATATAGATTTTTCACCCACTCTATGTTGCAAAATATTTATTTTATTTCTAGTAATTAGAACACGCTTTCTTTTTTAAAGTTAATTATTAGTTAAATAATACATTTAATGTATTCTACTTTTCCTTTTACCAAGTATTACTTTGTTTTTAATTAAAAAAAATTGTAGGTTTTTCATAATTTAATATTATAGATTGCATTTTATTATTTTTTATTAATGTTTAAAATTATTTATTTGTAATATGATTGGTTCAAGTTTATTATTATGTAATGATTTTTCGATACAGGTGTAATATTTATGACATGATTTTTAAAATACTTTTAGATTTTTCATTGTTAAGTGTAATCTTCAAAAATTAAAATCCTCGAAAATAGCTCATACTCTGGTAAATGACATATTTATCATCAATTATTACCCATCATAATTTAAGCAAATATTTAATAAGATAAGAACAATATGTAAATAAATATTTATTTTAGAAGTTGTTATTACTTAGTGTTAGTCATTAATTTTTGCTTTTATAGATGACTAAATAATTATCCTAGATTTCTAGAAACAAAGTTCTTGAACATTGTGAGTTCTAGAAATCTCACTGCCTTCATTATCCTTAGGATAATTGTTTTACTATTTCATCATCCCATCATTTCAAGCTCGACTCACCATTCCTAGAAGATGCATCGTGGGCTCATGTCATTCATTTTTTCTATGTTTGTCACCTTTGGCCTTCAATCCTTTGTTTTGTTTGTAGCCTAAAAAACCCCTCCACTGCTACCTAGGGCAACCAATCAACCATCTCTCTTACATCTCCAGAAATTCCTCAAGCATTGATGATCTCAAAACTATCTCTGTAGGCCCTTTAGATAAATCAAGATCTTTGGATTTTGGATCTCCAATACATCAGTCTATCAAAAACTTTGGTTTACACTTGATGACCTCAAAGCCAAGTTTTTCAGTCAAAGGCCAAGTCCAAGGAACCTTCCACTAGGTCACCTATGGTTTCATAGGTCATAGGGTTGATTTGGTATTCTTAAAACTCTTTGTTTTTCCTGTATAAAGAATATGCATTCAAAGAAGAAGAATGTCAAGTGACTTGGTCCAAAACTGATCAAAAACCCTTCAAGGAAAGGCCTCCTTGGCCAAAGCACAAATTCCGCAATGGACAACTACCCTTGTTCACATTTCTGAAAAAATGATCAAGGTTGCCATCAGCACAAGAAGAGGTAAGGTAATGGGATGAAATCATCACAAGAAGACATCCACAGTAAAGAGAAAGGCAACAGGACCGTGTTTAAAGAGAAACAGGGTTTTGTGATTGATTTCCAAGACAGTGTTGCCAAGCAAAGGAACATCACAAAGACCATAAGGATAGAAGACACCTCAACAGGATCAAGAACACATTAAAGATTTTCAGAAATAATAAATGAATTTTGAAGGGTTACTGAGAACTTAGAAGACAACACTGTTTATTTTTTTCTAACAACCCTAAAACCTAAGAGTTTGGAGATATGGACAGGACAGGTCAAATGAAGATGATGAGTCTTCCTTCATAATCAGCAGAAGGCATTCAAAGGATATCCAAAGTTCCCTCTAGGGTTTGTCAAACAACACTGCTTCACCTAAACCAAAGGAAGAAATGGTAAAAGAATCTTAGTGTGATGAAGCCTTAGCTTTCAAAAGATACAGTCCAAGGTCTTCAAAATGGTCAAGACAAAGAAAACAGAAGGTAATGTGCCAAAGGAGAAAACCATGCTGAGAATAAGTTCACTCTTGATAAAATGAGGTGTCAAAGTCCAAACAATGACAAGAAGACCAAAAACCCTATGTTGTGGCACCTGCAGAAATCAGAAGTGGCTAAGGAAAAAACATGGTAAACCTAATGCACACCTCTCTGTCAAAAAGACATATCACTGTCAAATCTGCAAAAGGAAAAAAACATGTTTCAGGTCACCTGCAATCAAAAAATGCCCAAGGAGATAAAAACAAGGTTTTCAGTTTGATGAATATATGCCAAAGACAGTTTGAAGCAGTGCCAAAACTTTCAAAAGGTCAAAAAGGGATGAAAAGGACATCTACACCTCATCTTCCAGCCATCACCACAAATAGAAGAAGACAAGATTCCTTGAAGAAAGTCTTCAAAACCCTGTAAAAGATAAAAAGGCATCAATCAAAGGAAAAAGATTAAAACATAAGAAAAGTGGGTTTATAAGTGTAAATTATTTCTCTCAAAGGGTATAAACATGTTTTTTTTTCATTTCAAACTTATTGAGCACTTGGTGAGGAGAAAGAAGCTTCAGGGAGAAAAACAGGGTTTTCGGGTTGTTTTTGGGAAAAGTGGTTATGGTGCTACGCAAACCACTGGCGCTACACTAATACAGGTTGGCATTGTGCAAACCGGCCCTCTGCTCATTCAAAATTTCACTGCGGTGTGCTAATAACCCCTGATGCTACACAAATCTTAGGTGTTGTGCTAACGGGCCACCTGACTCACCCGGAGACCAATAGACAGTGCACGCACCCGCTGCTCCACCTGACACCTCTGCACGAATTCTCGAGCATTGTGCTAATGGGCCACCCGACACCTTTGCACGACTGTCTGGGCGCTACGCAAATGCATGCCTGACTCACCCAGGAGACTGGAAGACAATGCACGCGCCTGGCGCTGCGCTAACCATCGTGCAGGCCTTGTCGGCACTACGCAAACAACCTGACCCGACAACTCAGGTAGGGCGCTGCGCAAATGCAGGGAGTCTTCAAAAGGAAAAATCTCTTGCCCAAATTCCAATTTTTGTCCTCCATTCGCCTCCAGGATCTGTAGAAGAGTCAAGAATTGGTAAGTAGCCTTTTGTCCTCGTCCCCAAGCAAAATTTCAAGTTATTTTTGGTCTTTTGTGGCTTTAAAGTTAAAACCCTAGGTGGGTAAACCTTAGGTATTGCATAAAAGAGCCTTTATTTCTAAAAATCCTTAAAACCAATTGATGTCATGTGAGGGTAACTAAGTAAGGGTAACTACAATCCACTTTTGAGAAGGCCTCCTAAAGCTACAAGGCAACTAAACCCTAAGAACCCTAGCCTCCACACCACTCATTCTCCAAAGTGGACTCCATCACCTGTTCACCTTGCTTCACAAAACCCTATTTGTAAACTAGCATCTCCCATCATTATGTCAGGAGCTGAGAACAACAGTGGTAGTGATAAAGGTCAAAGGCCCTTGAGACCAAAACATAAGGGAGGAAAAGTGAATATATTGGAACCTCAAAGTACAGTGGCCATTACCTCCTCTCCTAGGATCCTGTCATGTTTTCAAAATGCAAGATGTTTTCAATTTTGTGAGAGGATCAAACAAGTGAAGAGTCACCCTGAGCTCACAAGGTTCCTCATTCTCAATTTACATAAAAAGAACTCAAGCCTTGCAAGAGTGGATTTTGAGATCTCAGTAGGTGCCATCTCTGAGGCCACAGGTATCCTAGCTGTGGGTGAAAATGGTGTAAAAAGGGAAAATTTGACAAAGAATTTTTAGAGCCATTTATCAAAACAAGGTATAGACGAAGCAGTAAAATAGTTTTCCCTTTCTCACAACTCAAACACAGATTTTCCTCCTTGATGTTGGTTATCATGAAATACTTCACCTGTAAGGGGAGGTACTCTAGGCTCTATACCTATCATGTCAAACTCCTCATGCATTTCACAGGGGCTAAGGTGCTCAACTTGTGCTACTATATCTATAGGAGCATTGAGAAAATGTCTTCTGTTGTCCGGAGGAGGAATCCCACACAACAAATGCATAGCTTATTCCATCGTTCCTTGATCAAGATGGTGGTATTACATCAGTTGGAGCAGCAAGGTATACCTTGGGATGTTTTCATAACCCATGAAGCCTTTACAAACCCACAGTCTCCTCATTAATCAAATATTCCTTCCTCATATGCACAAGTACCCTCACCACAGGCAAACCTCCCTTCCTCTCCTTCTCTTGGTGCATCAGGTGAAGGAGGAAGTGGCAATGAAGAATCACATGAATATTAGGGTGAAGGTGATGAAATTAGTGAGGAAAAGGCAGAAATTAATGAGGAAGAGCAAGAGGGAAATGATGGTGAAGAGGAGGGAAATGAACATAGCAGTGGTGAAGACAAAAACAATGAAAAATCAGAGGGAGGCAGTGATGATAGTGATGCAAATGAGTCTGCCCAAAATAAAGAAAGGGATGATTCAGATGAACACCGTGATGACCAAGAAGATAGTGAGGAAGATGAAGGGGATGAAAGTCAAAAAGACAATGAACATGACAGTAAAAAGGAAAATATGCATGAGCATGATAGTGAGAAAATTCATAGCGAAGACAGTGACAATATGGAAGAAGATGATGAGGCAGAAACAGAGTTTGATGAAGAGGACAGTGACAAAGAAATGACACTGATAGGACAGGCAATGAGGAAAAAGACAACAGGGGATAAAGTCATGACAGTCATGACACTAATCAGCCTCTTAGTGACAATAAAATTGATAACAGTGTAGGGGATGATGAAGAAAAGGACCCTAGTGATGAACAAGGCCAAAGTGAAGTAAGTGTAGGGGTTGATAGTCCCAATAAGGACCAAAGCTACAACACATAAGGCAGTAAAGAAGGTGATGATGATGATGGTGTTGAAACTCAAGAAAGAAGTGATCAAACAGAACATGAGATGACTGATAGGGTTCATAGTGAAGGTGAAGGGGTTGGTGACAACACCAAGGGTCACAACCATGATGAAGACAAATCCAAAATCGCCATCACTCCTCTTACATGCAAATACCACAGAGGGCCAAGGAAAGTGTTTCCTGCCTACAAAAGGCAAGGGGCCTTGCCTTCTGCATCCATTCCAAGGCTTGAAAAGGGCAAAGATAAGATGTACCAAGTTAAGAAATTTAAGAAAGGAAAGTTATCTACTCAAAAGCCTCAATTCATTGACCTAGACAGTGACACTAAAGATAAGGAGATGGCCACTGGATTGCTACTCCAAAGCAAGGATGCTCAAATCAAGGAGTGGGAGAGGGATTTTGGTATGGCCCAATAAATCATTCAGCATTATAAGAATGATAAAAAACACGTCAAAAAGATAAAAGGAGGCCTGGCACTCCAGAAAAAGATGACAAAGTACTATGCCATGAAACACAAGCTTGTTTGTGCCAAACTCAAGGAAGCCCTCCATGAGGCCCAAACCCTAAAGGAGGAAAAAGAGCATGACATCCTTGGAGTTTTGGCTGAGGCTTCTCAAAATTTTTCCAAGACTCCTTAAGGGAGCTCTCGACCAATTTAGAGCAAGTTTGGAGCATTTTTGGTTTTTTGTGTTTTTTAAGGCTCATTAGCCTAGCGCCACTAACGCTGCGCTAATGCATGGAGTATATTCAGGAGGAGGAATTGACATTTTTGGACTTCTCATACCTTGTACATTATTCTCACCCAATTTTTAGATGATTTGAAGCATTTTTGACCCCTCAAAAGGTCAAAAAACCCCTCTTTTTTCACCTTTCTGCCACGGTTTTAGGCCTGGCACTGCGCAAATGACAGTCTTGGGATTTTTGAATTTTTTACTACAGTAAAGAAGCTGGATCAGGAAAGTACAAGAATTTTTGGAAATTAGACTCATCAGGCTTTCCAACGAGCCATCACAGAGCTGAATCCGACACCGGGAAGGGGTCCAAAACTCGGTTGCAAAAGACCCTATTTTCTGATGAAAGTGGCGCTGTGCAAATAGACTGTTTAGTGTGTTTTGGACCAAAAGTCAACAAAACACACTCATTTATTGTAAAATTATTTTTTAGTGTTTTTTGAAGAAAGTCACTCTAGAATTAGGTGCAAGAAGTTATTTTAGCATTTATTTCATGAGATATTTTGTGCCTTGGGCCTTGCATGGTCTCTTAGGCATAAATGACATTTATGAGTGATTTTGACATTTTCCAACCCTATCTAGGGTTTTTTCCCTCATTTTCTGAGTTAAATATAGCATGAGGGATTCACTGTAAATGTTGACATTTGATGAACTTTGAGAGCAATATATGGTTTTTATGAGCTTGGAGAAGAAATTGGTGTTGCGAAGTTGATGGATGGCTTGCTTGGATTGATGATGGAGAAGCTTGTTTGCAAGATTCCTTAGCTTGATTAATGGTGATGTATTCTTAATTTGTTTATGTTTTCTTGTTATCATTATTTTTCATCCTTCTTTGTTGCTATAGAACATAAAAGTATAGGTTGAGAAATGCTCCTTGAAACACCTTAGTCCTCTTGTTTGCTATGGCCTTGATGTTTTCCTCTGTTGGGTCTGTTTAAAGAATTCTTAGTTGTTCTTTAAGCCTCTTCATGCTTGTTAGTTTCATCTATGGATTAATACTCTAGTTTACAAATATGATTCATGGTAAGCCCTGCTTGTTTGTAACTATCTAAACTTTGTCTTGAAACCTCTCTTTGGAGTATTGCTTGCTAGGCTAAGTCAAAGAGGTCTTGCTCTGATCTAGTCCTTTGTCCATGCCTATTAGTTTGCCTCAGAGTTCTTTAAGTCTTGATCAACAATGTTTAGGAGTTCCCTATTTGCTTGATTATAGTTATTGTGTTATCTTAAATGTTTTCTCAATTCTTAAGGTGAAATTACTAAGTAAGATAAGTTTTTCTTACTTTCTTTGTTTTATCAGAATGTTTATCTTGGATATATATTTGTTTAAGTATTTTCATTGAGTAAATGGTTTGCCCTATCTCATGGTTAGTATCTTTTGCTTATCATATTTAAGACCTTCTTGTTTATGGGTGAATAACAAAGGATACTTCACTTCCCTTTTCCCTACCTTGCTTTTCCCCAACTTGATGTCCACCCCACTTCACACATTACCTTAAGGATCCATTAACCTTGCTAGATTGGCTTTGTAATGCACTCTCATTCATCATTGAGACACTCATGAATTTCATTGACTCCATAGCCTAATGATTTAAATACCTCTCACTCCACCTATTCCACTTGACCATCTTACCCAACCAAAACAATCAACAAACCCTACACTTAACAACTAGCCTAAAATCAACCATCTAAAGCAAACAAGAACACATCCTTTGAATCTAATAGAGAGAGCCCTCTCTGAGTCCAAGAAGGCTAGGTCCTAGGACTCCAAAGACTGGCTTCATGTTACCTTGTTATTTGGTCTACCAATCTACCAAGTCACAGGACCCTAACATTCTGGCGATCACGGTGGGACTTTCTGAGTAAGTTCATGCTTAAATATTCCTTAAAAGATTCAGAAACCCTTGACATACAGTATCTGGTGGTTTATCACCACCTCATCGCCACACTAACATTTTGGCGATCACAGTGGGACTTTCTCAGGAAGTTCATGCATAAAAATTCCTTAAAAGATTCAGAAACCCTTGACAGATAGTATCTGGTGGTTTATCACCACCTCATCACCACACTAACATTTTGGTGATCACGGTGGGACCTTCTGAGTCAGTGAAAATATAAGTATCCCTTATGACTTCAGAAACCTTTGTCAAAACATAGAGAACTCAACTGATAGCCAAGGGTAGACTCTGTTTTTTTGAACATCGTAACAAATGATGATTCAGCTATAGGACACTCTTACAAACCTTAGGGCTACATAAAGGAAACTCAGAAAACCCCAAAACATCCCTAGATTGGTTTTTTTTTCAGTTATTGGTGGTGAACCATAAACATACATCCTTAAAAAACAACAAAAAATATCAACCTGGTGACTCCACTAGCCTCCAGTAGGCCTATTAATTCACTAGTACTCATTTGACTCCCTGGATTTGTGTCAAGCCAACCCTAAAAAGTTTATGAACCCAGTTATATACTGTGAGAGTTTACCAAACATTAAGAGAGGTCAACCTTCGGAAAACAATCCTAAAATCTTTCATCCTCTCTGATTTTTAAGTTTGAAATTTGGCTTCACATAGGATCAGTACCAGATCTCATCCGGATCCAAACCCTCCCAACATAGTTGATGGCCCACAGAAGATTTTGTGGCAAACTTCTAGATCTAGAAACTTGACCACTGTTAGGACCATTCACAGAGCAAGCTCTGTACCTGGAAATCTTATAGCTTTGCAAGATCCCCAGTTTAACTTGCACCATACAAAGAACCTTTTCAGAACCAAGTCACAAACTAATATTGACCAAAATAACCTTGAGCCCATAGATTTGCAACAGAGTTATAGTAGAGAAGCTTCTCCTTCCACACCACTTGAATTTCAGCTTTTCTATCACTTCAACTCTTTCCATACCAAATATATCTAGAATCAGTTTGTTGGTCCTAGTACGTCCACCACACCCATCTATACCACCACTGTGAAAACCAGTCCACTTCACCATACATCTCCTTTCACTAACCCTCCTCTTATAAACCCTCCATTAGTTCCCATCATGGCAGCTTGGTATGCCCCCTTGGCCTTACCTCAACCTCTAGTGCCTTTTCCAAATAACTATCAATCCAAGATCCCTCATTTCATAGGAGTTGAATCCATTACTACCCAACAACATGTATATAAGATAAATGATGCCTTTGATTACATGGAGATAGAAGAAGAAACCATTAAAATGAGGATCTTTGAACAAAGCTTAGGAGGAGAGGAAAAAACTGGTTCAAAGAATTAACTCCTAACACAATACATGATCTCCCTTCCCTCTACCAAACTTTCATAAACAAGTGGGAAGTCAAGATAAATCCCCTTCAAATCCTTTTTGAATGTAACAATATTAAGAGGAATGTAGGGGAAAGTGTACAAGATTATTGCACCAGGTTTAACAGTTTCTACAATGCCCTCCTGATTCACATGAAACCCCCATAAGGCCTAGCACTAGTGAAATTTCGTGAAGGCTTTGATCCGAACATGACATTCCAATTGAGAGAAAGAGACCTCGAAAATTTAGAAGAAATGAAAAGGGTAGCTATTAGTGCTGAAGTCAACTTGATTGAAAAGAGAGCTAGGATGAGATCAGAAAAGAGAGTGGCCTATAAATATGAAACCATGCCCTCAACCTCCTCATCTGATAACAAAATGGATAGCCTAATGAGAACAATGGAGAGAATGATAGAAATGATAAACTTGAATGAAATAACACCTCCTAGGGAAAATCAAGCCAATCCTCGAAATAGAAATAGACCTCAAAACTTCAAAAGAGACACTCCTCAAATCAAACAAAGGGAAAATGATCAACAAATTAGGCCACCCTTCCAAGATAATTATGTAGATGAACAGAGAAGAGAGGCTGAAGAACCTGAAGATAGCAATGTAAACCTGATAGCTTCTGATAATGAAGCTGAATTTTTTCTCACAGAAGAAGAACAAGATCCCTTTGCCTTTGATCAAACTCAAACAAGCTGTGAAGATTCTAAAGATTACCAATTGGGACTTGAAAATGCCATCATGGAAGTCCATAGGCAATATGACCTTAGGAGCAAAAGAAACCAAGAAGCCTCCAAGAGAAACCAAATTGACACTACTACTAGGAAAGCTCTAGAAAACAGTCCTAAGAGGACAACATGCATCTCCAACACTATGGCTAAGAAAACTGATCAGAACAAAGAAAAAATTAGCCAGCAAAGTAGTGTTTGAAGCTACCCTACTACCTCTACTAGTGACCCTGAATTTTTTTTTTCTAAAACCCTTGATCAAAATCGGCAAATTAAACTCATGGAAAAAGTTATGGTTGAAAATGTTGATGTAAATATGTCTTTCAGCTTTGAGGGAGAAATTGCTAAAATCAAAATAACCATATCTCTCACTAAACTAGTAACTCAAGGAGTGTATAAATCCCAAGTGATGAAGGTCTTGAACTTAGGAAATGATACTAACATGCTGAATTTGACTGATGATGAGCCTGATTTGTTGTTTGGACCTAAGGTTGAGGAAAAGTATCTAGAAGGAGTTTTCCCTCCTTTCTATATCAGCCTAAACATACATGACAAGATATTACATAATACCATGCTTGACTGCGGTGCCTCACACAACCTCATGCCCAAAGTTGTGATGGAAAGATTAGGCCTAGAAATCAATAAATCTTAAAAAGACTTATACTTAATTGATTTGAGTAGAGTCAAGTGTTTGGGCTTAATTAAGGATCTTTTTGTCAATATGGCACAAATACCTGCTAAGGGTTTTTCCATGGACATAGTGGTTGCTGACATTCCTTCTAAGTATGTGATGCTTTTATCCCGATCTTGGGGAGCCAAGCTTCAGGGGAAAATTCAACTAGACATGTTGTATGCCACCATCCCTATTTTTAGCCAAACAAGGAGATTATACCGAGAGTCACACATGAAATATATGGTTAGCAGTCAAGAGAGGGCTGATAACACTCCCCTATATTCAATTCATTCAGAATTAGACTCATTCATCCTGTATAATGAAAATGAAATTGATAAACAAGTGAATGAAAATGACAAAGATCCAAGCCCACCAGTACAGTCCAAACTATCTTCCAATAAATAAAATATCATCCAAAACTCTAACAGCCCTGAATAATAGCTTGATGGTGAACATGAAATAGGTACACTTTGGAACATGAGCTTTGATGGCTCTTGTGGCAAAATAGGTTCAGAAGCTGGTGTCTGGATACATAACACAAATGAGGGCTATTCATAGAAGCTAGATTTTTAGTGCACTAATAAAATTGTTGAATATGAGGCTCTCCTCCTCGACTTGCATTTGCTCAAAGACTTAGGAGCTAAGAAAATCTCTGCCCAAGGGGACTCAGGGCTAATCATTAAATAGATCAAAGGTGAGTATTCAAAAAATAACCCAATATTGAGAGAATACAGAAATGTTGTCCTAGATCTTCTCAAAACCTTGGAGAAATATCAACTCATTTTCATCCCTAGAGCCCAAAAATGCCTGGCCAATGAGCTTGCCTTTGCTACTAGTAATTGCCAAATACACCATGCAATTGAACAATACACTGTAAAAGTAAAAAACAGGCCAACAATGCCGGAAAACATAAGCCATTGGCAAGTTTTTGAGGGTGATGAACAAATTGATGACTTTTTACAATCTAGGAATGAATTTACAAGAGTAAGACCAAGCTTAGAACACAATGAAGATGTTTTTTTCTGAAGAAAAAAAAGCCAATAAACCAGAGCAATCCCCTACTGCTGATATAAATATGATTACTCATCCTTATAAGGTAAAAATGTTTGAAGATATAGACCAAAGAGACCTTGAAGTCTTGCAATGTAAAGATGATACCTTACCAAGGGGACTAGCACCATTAGAAGAGCTATTTGAATTTAATGATGTGGCTAAAAAACCTAAGATAGAGTCTACTGAGAATGATGTAGAAGAATATAACATAGGCAACCTGAAGGAACCCAAAATGATCAAACTCTCCAAAACTCTTATCCCTCACATAAAGCAGAGATATATTGAACTTTTTCAAGAATTTAAAGATGTTTTTGCATGGAGATATGAGGATTTTAAGTCATATGACACAAGTATTATTCAACACATAATTCCTCTTAAGGAAAATTAGAAACCTTTCAAACAAAAATTAAGGAGAATAAACCCTGTCTTATTACCTTTAGTTGAGAAAGATATCAAAAAGATGTATGATGTCGGGATCATAGTTTCCCTTCGATACTCATAGTGGGTTTGCAACCTTGTGTCAGTTAGGAAGAAGACCGGGGAGATTACGCTTTTAATTGACTTTAGAAATATGAAGAAAACATCCTTAAAAGATAACTACCCCTTACCTAAGATGGATCACATACTTCAAAGGGTAGTTGGCTCTAAGAGAATCTCACTACTTGATGGCTTTTCCGGTTACAACCAAGTACTAGTATTCCCAAGTGATCAACACAAAACTGCCTTCACTACCCCTTGGGGTACATTCATGTATATTAAAATTCCATTCGAATTGATAAATGCGGGGGCCAATTTCCAAAGGGCCATGGATATAGCTTTTTCTAAAGACATAGGCTATTTCATAGTCATTTACCTTAATGACATCACTGTTTATTCTAAGACTAATGAGGAGCACTTAATTCACTTGAGGAAAGTTTTTGAAAAGTCTAGAAAATATGGTCTTTCCTTGAATCCTAAGAAAACATTGTTTGGTCTCCAGGAAGGAAAAATCCTAGGCCACATCATCTCAAAAGAAGGAATTAGAATAGACCCCAAAAGGATTGAATACATATTACAAATCAGTCATCCTAGAAACATTAAAGAGTTACAATCTTTCATCGGGAAGATAAAATTTGTGAGGAGGTTCATCCCCAACCTTGCTGAAATTTTGAGGAATATTACAAACATGCTTAAAAATGAGATAGGGGTTAAATGGACCTTAGAAGCTAAACAACCCTTTGAACTGGTCAAACTAGCCCTCACTCAAACACTGGTTCTAGTCAGTCCCAATTTTACCAAAGACTTCTACATTTTCTCATTTGCCTCTGAACATACCATTGTTGCAGTGTTACTGCAAAAGAACATGATGGGGCAAGAATAGCCCATAGCCTTCTTCAACAAAGCCCTTAGAGATGCTCCTTTAAAATACAACATCATGGAGAAACAAGCCTTTGCCTTGATTAAGGCATTGAAAGACTTTAGAGTGTATATCTTACATTCTCATATCATTGCTTTTGTTCCACACTTAGTTTTCAAGGACATTTTAAATCAGGACCCTGATGGTAAGAGGGGAAAGTGGATTGCCATTATCTTAGAATATGACTTAGAAATTAGGCCCACTAAACTGGTTAAATGACATGGGCTTGCAAAACTCATGGTTGAGTCAAATTTTAAAGCCTTAGATATGAATATGGTTGATGTTTTAGAAGAACAAGAAGAATGCACCGCTCCCCATGTTGAAGAAGCATTTATGAATTCATATTGGTATGCTGATATTCTTTATCTGCTTTTCTATCTTAATGCTCCTCCTACATTATCAAAGAAAAAAGCTATATTCCTTAAACAAAAAGCTTTGAAATTCTTCATTTTAGATGGAATATAATATTGGAAGAATCTTATTGGTATACTGCTTAAATTTTTGCTTGAGGATGATGCAGGTAAAATCATGCATGAATTGCATGAGGGAGAGTGTGGAGGCCATATTTACTAGAAAACCATAGCCAACAAAATCCTTAGAACTGGCTACTATTGGCCCATGCTTTTCCTTGACACTCACAAACTAGTCATGACTTTCCATAAATGCCAAATTTTTTATGGCAAGAGAAAACTCTTACCTTTGCCTTTACATCCCATTACTGTTGAAGCTCCTTTTCAACAATGGGGTTTAGACTTCATTAGAAAGATTCACCCTACCTCATCTGCACAACATAAGTGGATCCTCACTACCACTGATTACTTTACCAAGTGGATAGAAGCCATCCCTTCTAGAAATTCCATTGATTCATTCATTATCAAATTTCTTGAGACAAACATCCTATCTAGATTTGGTTGCCCCGGAAATATCATCACAGATAATGTTGTTGTCTTTTCATCCAAAATAATGGTTGACTTCTGTCATAAATATCACATCACACTAGGACATTCCACAACTTATTACCCTCAAGTTAATGGGCTGGCTGAGTCCCTCTAACAAAATCTTGGTCAATAGCATCAAAAAGCTTCTAGAACAGAATCAAAAGGCATGACATGGCAAGCTAATACATGCACTATGGGATGATAGAATAACCACCAATAAATCAATCGGTCTATTACTGCTTCTAGTCATACTATGGCACATGGATGCAAGTTTTTCTGCTTATCCTTGGGGTCTGCAGTGACTAAGACTTCTCAATGCAATCGAAGAAAAAAATGACATCTGAAAATTGTCAAGCCATTCTTTTGGAAAGGAAAAGTTGTAACAATTTCAGCCGATGCAAGAAAGCACAAAGACAATCTTCACCCAGATGAAATAGGTAACCACACTGTTATCTACTTTTTTTTGGTAGCATAAAAAGCACCTGATTTTGAAAAGTGGTGATGCAGAATCACTCCTTTTTTTTTTGTGCACATTTTTGACACTCTAATATTTTTATTTATGAAATATGGATATTTGTTTTAAAATGTTAGTGATTTTCATGCTAATTTTGAAACGTATTGATGCAACATCATTTTTTTTTTTTAAGAGCGGTGATTTTCATGCTAATTTTGAAGCGTATTGATGCAGCATCAACCTTTTTTTTTTAGAGTGGTGATTTTCATGTTGGTAATAAAACACAAAACTTAGATAAAAAATATATATATATAAAAACAATAAAAGAAACCAATAAAAATGTAAAAAAAAACAAAAATAGCTCATAAAAATAAAAAAATTTAAACAAAAATAAATAAAAAAAACAAAAATATTTGAAAATTATATCAAAGGAAATGACAAAATTTGAAAAAAAATACACATAATTTAAAGAAAAAAAACAAAAATTCACCAAAAAAATTAAAAAAAAAACATCAAAAACATTTTTTTTCTAACTTATTAAAAAAACAATATATATATATATATATATATATATATATATATATATATATATATATATATTAAAAAAAAATTAAAAAAAAATTAAATTACAAAATTAAAATTTAGATTAAAAAGAAAATTTAAAAAAAAAAAAAATTTAAATTTTAAAATTTAAATTAAAAAAAAAATAAATAATAAGAAAAAAAAATGCAAATTTTAAAATTAACAAAAAAAACAAATTTAAAAAAAAAACAATTAAAATTGAAAAAGAAAAAAAAAACTATCATTAAAAAACAAAAAAATGAAAAAAACCACTTGCAAATAATTAAAAAACAAATATATATAAATTTAGTGTTTTTTTTTTTTTTTAATGAAACAATTTATAGATTTTAAAAATGAAAAACTAAATAAACGAAAAATTAAAAAAAAAACAATTAATTAAATTAAAATTTAAAAATTTTAATAAAGAAATTTTAAATTGTAAATTTAAAAAAATAATTAATCTATAATATTAAATAAATAAATAAAAAATTGAACAAATTGAATTTAAAATAAAAGAATTGAATTAAAAAAATAATTTTAAATATTTTGAAATTAAAAAAAATCAAATTAAAATAAAAATATCAAAAAAATAAAATAAAATAAAAATAAAATCATATATATATATATATATATATTAAAAATTAAAAAATAAAAATAAAACAAAACGTATTTTATTTTAAATAAAAAAATTAAATTAAAAAAAAAAAATTGAAAAAAAAAATTTAATTTTTTGAAAATAAAAAAAATAAATTTTTTTTTTTTTTTAAATCAATCGGAATTGGCCCTCTGCCCGGCGAGGACCGGGAGGCCGGCTGGGCCGTCCCCGTGGCGCCGCCCGGCCGGCCACCGGCGCCCAGTGGGCGGGCCGCGCCCCCACCACCACCACCCGTTTGATTTTTTTAATTTTATTTATTTATTTATTTATTTATTTTTTATTTTAATTTTTTTTTTATTTCAAAAAATTAAATTTTTTTTTTTAATTTTTAATTTTTTTATTTAAAATAAAATTCGTTTTGTTTTTATTTATTTTTTTATTTTATTGTATTTTTGTTTTAAATTTATTATTATTATTATTATTTTAATAATTTTTATTAAATTTTGCCCCCTTTTTTTTATTTAATTGATTTTTTTTTTTTTAATTTCATAATTTTTCTTTGTTATTAACTTTTACGTTTAGTTTTTTAATATAATTTTATAAAATTTAATAAATTTTGTATTATTTTTTAAATTTATTTGGATTTAATATTTTTTTTAAATGTTTTACTCTTTTTTTTTTTTTTTTTTTTGTTAATTACATAAAATTTTTATTTTTATGTTTATTTCAATTAAAATTGTGTATTTAAAATTAGATTTTTTTTTTTAATTAAACTTAATTTTTTTAAATTAATTTGTTTTTTATTTTTATTTTTTATTTAATATATATATATATATATATATATATATATATATATATATATCAATTTTCCATTTTTAATTGATTTTTAAAGTTTTTCTTTTAACAGTGTTTTTTTTTTTTTTTAATTTAATAAAATTTGATATATATACATATTTTAATTTAAGTCTATATATATATTTTATTTTTTATAATTTGAATTTAATTTATTTTTTATAGTTTATTTGTTTTTTTAATATATATTGTTTTAAATTTAATATTTTCGTTATATTTTATTTTTATTTTTTATTTTTAATTAATTTTTCATTTTTTTCCTTTTAATTTGAATAATGTTTTTTTTTTTTTTTTTAATTTTGAATAATGTTTTTGAATAATGTTATTTCCTTAAATTTAATTTTTTGTTTTAATTTTTTTTTAATTTAATAAGCATTTTCTTTTTCTTTTTTAAATTTAATTTCTATATTTTATTTTTTATAGTTTCCTTCTTTTTTTAACTTGTTTTTTTTTTTTTTAATTTAATATTTTTATTTTGTTTTTGTTTTTATTTTTTAATTTCTATATTTTTAAAATTTTAATCTTAAATATTTTTTTTTTTAATTTTATTTTGCCTTAAATTTTAGGTTTTTTTTAATGTTTGAATTAAAATTTTATTTTGTTTTTATTTTTTTTATCTTCATATATTTTTAAATTTTAAGCTTTTAAATGTTTTCATTTTTTTAATTTATTTTTTTTCTTAAATTTTAGATTTTTTTTAATGTTTGAATTTTTAAAATTAAAAAATGTTATTTCTATTTTTAAAAATGCCAAAAGTATCACACAAATTTTTTTTTTGTTATTCCAGCATCAACTTGTTTTGTTTTGAGGGTGTTTTTTCAATCCTTTTATTTTTTAAATTTATTTTTTTCTTAAATTTTAGGTTTTTTTTAATGTTTGAATTTTAAAAATTAAGAAACGTTATTTCTATTTTTAAAAATACCAAAAGTATGACACAATTTTTTTTGTTATTCCAGCATCAACTTGTTTTGTTTTGAGGGTGTTCTTTCAATCCTTTTTTCAAGAAACAATTTTGTTTTTACCATAATTTTATAAAATGTTGAAATTTGACCTTAAAAAAAAAACGAAGTGTGTTCTAGAATACACACTTTTTGTTTTTGGGGTGTTTTTTCATGTTTTTTGAGTCTTTTTGGGCTAGAGTTCCCGTTTTGAGGTCAGGTTACCTATTTGAACGGTAACAGTGTTAAAGAAAATCTTTGACAGAAGAACTAAAGCCAATAATTTCCACATTGGAGACACGGTACTGAAATTGGATTCTAGGAGGGAAGACAAAGGTAAACATGGTAAATTTGAGAATTTGTGGAAAGGTGCTTACCTCATTCAGCCAGTTAGAGGTCATAATGTTTTCTTTTTACAAGGGTTCAATGGAGAAGAACTTTTTGGCAGTCTTGTGAATGGCAGGATGCTCAAACACTATTTTTGTTAAGAGTCCTAAATTTTAAAGGGTTTCATCCATTGTACATAAACATTACATGAGGGAAATCACAAAAACACAAAAACAAGAAAAATCGAAAAAGAGGGCAGATTTGAAAAGAGGTAAAGCCCCATTCCAAAAAAATAGTGCTACTGAAAGTGAGCAACCTTAAATGCCACTAGTGGTTCAAAAATAAGGTCTTGTTTCAATCATCTAGCCTAATCATGGCTGAAACATGTTTTCAATTTATTGTTGATAAGTTAGTAAAAGATAGCTGGTCAAATCATTCAAACTTTACTTGTCAAAAGATAGATTAGGAATGAAAGATATTGGTTCCAAATGCTCAAAACTGAACCAAAGAGGAAAATAGAGATGCTTAGCACATGTTTGATCACAACCCTCATATTTCCTAAAGGTCTTATTTCATATGAAAATAATATTTGTGTGCAGCTTGTTCTTATGCCACAAACCCATGGTAAGTCAGATTATCTAATCCTGATTTAAACCACGTTTTCAATTTCATGTTTATAGCTCAGTGAATGAATCTTGTCAAATAGTTTAATCTTGACAGTTGAGTAGTCTAGGTAGAGAATAAAAGAGTTCATTAGCATAATATGAACTCTTGGAAGGAATAAGATAGAAGTAGATAGCTTGTTTGCTTTCAAAAGAACAAAATGTAAAGGGTTTGCTAATTCAAGTGCACCCAAGGAAAAAAAAAATGTTAGGCATGTAGGTTGGGTAGGTAGAGATGAAGTTGATCTAATCTTTTTTTTTTCTTTTTTTTTTTAATTTTAGATCATTCAGATCACAACTTCCAAGCAAGTGAAAATAGGTAAAAATATGCCCAATGGATGATGCACTGGTCTCCATGAAAGCCATAGATCTGAAAGTTCTGGAAACCTCCTAAAAAGGAGTTGTCCTCCCCAAGTGGAGCCACTGTTAGTCATCAATAATTTTTGCTTTTATAGATGACTAAATAGTTATCCTAGATTTATAGAAACAAAGTTCTTGAACATTGTGAGTTCTAGAAATCTCACTGCCTTCATTATCCTTTGGATAATTTTTTTACTATTTCATCATCCCATCATATCAAGCTCAGCTCACCAATCCCAGATGACCCATCATGGGCTCATGTCATTCATTTTTTCTATGTTTGTCACCTTTGGACTTCAATCCTCTGTTTTTTTTTAAGCCTAAAAAACCCCTCCACTGCTACCTAGGTCCACCAATCAACCATCTCTCTTACATCTCTAGAAATGCCTCAAGCATTGATGATCTCAAAACTATCTATGTAGGCCCTTTAGATAAATCAAGATATTTGGATTTTGGATCTCCAATACACCAATCTATCAAAAAATTTGTTTTACACTTGATGACCTCAAAGCCAAGTTTTTCAGTCAAAGGCCAAGTCCAAGGAGCCTTCCACTAGGTCACCTAGGGTTTCATAGGTCTTAGGGTTGATTTGGTATTATAAAAAGTCTTTGTTTTTCCTATAAAAAGAGGTTGCATTCAAAGAAGAAGAAGGTCAAGTGACTTCGTCCAAAACTGATAAAAACCCTTCAAGGAAAGGCCTCCTTGGCCGAAGCACAAATTCTGCAAGGGACAACTGCCCTTGTTCACATTTTTGCAAAAATGATCAAGGTTGCCATCAACACATGAAGAGATAAGGTAATGGGATGAAATCATCACAAGAAGACATCCACAACAAAGAGAAAGGCATGAGGCCTCTGTTTAAATAGAATCATGGTTTTGTGATTGATTGACAAGACAGTGTTTCCAAGCAAAGGAACATCACAAAGACCACAAGGACTGAAGACACCTCAACACTATTAAGAACACATTGAAGATTTTTATAAATAATAAATGAATTTTGAAGGGCTATTGAGAACTTAGAAGACAACACTGTTTATTTTTCTCTAATAGCCCTAAAACCTAAGAGTTTGGAAATATGGACAGAACAGGTCAAATGAAGATGATTATTCCTCCTTCATAATCAACAGAAATAATTCAAAGGATATCCAAGGTGCCCTCTAGGGTTTCTCAAACAACACTACTTCATCTACACCAAAGGAAGAAATGGTAAAAGAATCTTAGTGTGATGAAGCCTTAGCTTTCAAAAGATACAGTCCAAGGTCTTCAAAATGGTCAAGACAAAAAAAACATAAGGTAAAGTGCCAAAGAATAAAACCATGCTAAGAATAAGTTCACTCTTGAGAAAATGAGGTGTCAAAGTCCAAACAATGACAAGCAGACAAAAAACCCTATTTTGTGGCACCTGCAAAAATCAAAAGTGTCCTAGGGAAAAACATGGTAAACCTGTTGCACACCTCTCTCTCAAAAAGACATATCACTGTCAAATCTACAAAAGGAAAAAAACATGTTTCAGGTCACCTGCAATCAAAAAATGCCCAAGGAGATAAAAACAAGGTTTTCAGTTTGATGAATATATGCCAAAGACAGCTTGAAGCAGTGCCCAAAATTTCAAAAGGTCAAAAGGGATGAAAAGGACATCTACACCTCATTAGCCATCCATCAGCACAAATAGAAGAAGACAAGAATCCTTGAAGAAAGTCTTCAAAACCATGTAAAAGATAAAAAGGCATCAATCAAAGGAAAAAGATTAAAACATAAGAAAAGTGGGTTTATGAGTGTAAATTATTTCTCTCAAAGGGTATAAAGGTGTTTTTGTTTCATTTCAAACTTACGGAGCAGTTGGTGAGGATAAAGAATCTTCAAGGAGTAAAACAGGGTTTCCAGGCTGTTTCTGGGCAAAGTGGTTATGGTGCTACGCAAACCACCGATGTTATGCTAATACAGGTCGGCGCTGCGCAAACCGGCCCTCCGCCCATTCAAAATTGCACTATGTTGCGCTAATAACCCCAGACGCTACGCAAATCTTGGGCGCTATGCTAACGAGCCACCCGACTCACCCGGAGACCAACAGATAGTGCATGCACCTAATGCTCCACCCGACACCTCTACATGACTGCTCGGGCGCTGCGCTAACAGGCCGCTCGACACCTTTGCACGACTACCCGGGCGCTACGTAAACGCATACCCAACTCGCCAAGGAGACTGGCAGACAGTGCACGTGCCTAGCATTGTGCTAACCATCATGCAAGCCTTGTCAGCGCTGCGCAAACACCGCGACCCGACAGCTCAGGTAGGGCACTATGAAAATGTAGGGAGTCTTCAAAAGGAAAAATCTCTTGCCCAAATTCCAATTTCATCCTCCATTCACCTCCAATATCTGTAGAAGAGTCAAGAATTGGTAAGTAGCCTTTTTTCCTCATCCCCAAGCAAAATTTCAAGTTATTTTTGGTCTTTTGTGGCTTCAAAGTTAAAACCCTAGGTGGGTAAACCCTAGGTCTTGCATCAAAGAGCCTTTATTTCTAAAACTCCTTAAAACCAATTGATGTCATGTGAGGGTAACTAAGTGAGGGTAACTGCAATCCACTTTTGAGAAATCCTCCTAAAGCTACAAGGAAACTAAACCCTAAGAACCCTAGCCTCCACAACACTCATTCTCCAAAGTGGACTCCATCACCTTTTCACCTTGCTTCACCAAACCCTATTTGTAAACCAGCATCTCTGATCATTATGCCAGGAGCTGAGAGCAACAGTGGTAGTGATAAAGGTCAAAGGCCCTTGAGACCAAAACATAAGGGAGGAAAAGTGAATAGATTGGAACCTCAAAGTACAGTGGCTATTACCTCCTCTCCTAGGATCCTGTCATGTTTTCAAAATTCAAGATGTTTTCAATTTTATGAGAGGATCAAACAAGTGAAGAGCCACCCTGAGCTCACAAGGTTCCTCATTCTCAATTTACATAACAAGCACTCAAGCCTTGCAGGAGTGGATTTTGAGATCTCAGCAGGTGCCATCTCTGAGGCCACAGGTGTCCCAGCTGTGGGTGAAAAATGGTTTAAAAAGGGAAAATTGGACAAAGAATTTTTAGAGCCATTTATCAAAACAAGGTATAGAGGAGGCAGAAAAAAAGTTTTCCCTTTCTCACACCTCAAACACAAATTTTCCTCCTTGATGTTGGTTATCATAAAATACTTCACCTGTGAGAGGAGGTACTCCAGGCTCTATACCTATCATGTCAAAATCCTCATGCCTTTCATAGGGGCTAAGGTGCTCAACTTTCCCTATTATCTCTATAGGAGCATTGAGAAAATGTCTTATGTTGTCCAGAGGAGGAATCCCACACAACAAATGCATAGCTTGTTCAACCATTCCTTGATCAAGATGGTGGTATTACATCAGTTGGAGCAGTAGGGTATAACTTGGGATGTTTTCATAACCCATGAAGCCTTTACAAACCCACAACATCCTCATCAACCAAATCTTCCTTCCTCATCTGCAAAAGTACCCTCACCATAGGCAAACCTCCCTTCCTCTCCTTCTCTTGGTGGATCAGGTGAAGCAGGAAGTGGCAATGAAGAATCACATGAAGATCAGGGTGAAGGTGATGAAATTAGTGAGGCAAAGGCAGAAATTAATGAGGAAGAGAAAGATGGAAATGATGGTGAAGAGGAGAGAAATGAACATAGTAGTGGTGAAGACAAAACAATAACAAATCAAAGGGAGGGAGTGATGATAGTGATGTAAATGAGTCTACCCAAAAAAAAGAAAGGGATGATGCAGATGAACATAGTGATGACCAAGAAGATAGTGAGAAAGATGAAGGGGATGACAGTCAAAAGGACAGTGAACATGACACTCAAAAGGAAAATATGCATGAGCATGATAGTGAGCAAAGCCATAGTGAAGACAGTGACAATATGGAAGAAGATTATGAGGCAAAAATAGAGTTTGATGAAGAGGAAAGTGATAAAGAAAATGACACTGATAGGACAGGAAGTGAGGAAAAATACAGCAAGGGAGAAATTCATGACAGTCATGACAACTTTCATGACAGTCATGACACTAATCAGCCTCTTAGTGACAATAAAAGTGATAACAGTGCAGGGGATAATGAAGAAAATGACCCTAGTGATGAACACGACCAAAGTGAAGCAAGTGTAGGGGCTGATAGTTCCAATAAAGACCAAAGCTACAACACAGAAGGCAGTAAAGAAGGTAATGATGATGATGGTGTTGAAGGTCAGGAAAGAAGTGATCAAACAAAGCATGAGATGGCTTATATGGTTCATAGTGAAGGTGAAGGGGCTGGTGACAACACCAAGGATCACAACAATGATGAAGACAAATCCAAAACCACCATCACTCCTCTTACATGCACATACCACATAGGGCCAATGCAAGTGTTTTCTGCCTCCAAAAGGCAAGGGGCCTTGCCATTTTCATCCATTCCAAGGCTTGACAAGGGCAAAGAGAATATGGACCAAGTTAAGAAAGGTAAGAAAGGCAAGTTATCTACTCAAAAGCCTCAATTCATTGACCTAGACAGTGACACTGAAGATAAGGGGATGGCCACGAGACTGCTACTCCAAAGCAAGGATGCTCAAATCAAGGAGTGGGAGAGGGATTTTGGTATGGCCCAATACATCATTCAGTATTATAAGAATGATCACAAACACTTCAAAAATATAAAAAGAGGTATGGCACTCCAGAAAAAGATGACAAAGTACTATGCCATAAAACACAAGCTTGTTTGTGCCAAACTGAAGGAAGCCCTCCATGAGGCCCAAACCCTAAAGGTGGAAAAAGAGCATGACATCCTTGGATTTTTGGTTGAGGCTTCTCAACAGTTGTCCAAGACACCTTAAGGGAGCTCTCCACAAATTTAGAGCAAGTTTGGAGCATTTTTGGCTTTTTGTGATTTTTAAGGCTCATTAGTGTAGCGCCACTGGCGCTACTCTAATGCATGGAGCATCTCCAGGAGGAGGACTCGACATTTTTGGACTTCTCACACTTATTACATTATTCTCACCGAGTTTCAGATGATTTGAAGCAGGTTTGACCCCTCAAAAGGTCAAAAACCCCTCTTTTTTCACCTTTCTGCCACTGTTTTAGGCTTGGCACTGTGCAAATGACAGTATTGGGATTTTTGAATTTTTGACTAGGCTATAGAATCTGGATCAGGAAACTACAAGAATTTTGGAAATTAGACTCATCAGGCTTTCCAATGAGCCATCACGGAGCCAAATCCGACACCAGGAAGGGGTCCAAAACTCGGTTGAAAAATACCCTATTTTCTGTTGAAAGTGGCGTTGCGCAAATGGACTATTTAGTGTGTTTTGGACCAAAAGTCAACAAAACACACTCATTTATTGAAAAATCATTTTTTAGTGTTTTTTGAAGCAAATCACTCTAGAATTAGGTGCAAGAATTTATTTTAGCATTTATTTCATGAGATATTTTGTTCCTTGGGCCTTACATGGTCTCTTAGGCATAAATGACATTCATGAGTGATTTTGACATTTTCCAACCCTATATAGGTTTTTTTCCCTCCTTTGATGAGTTAAATAGAGCATGAGGGCTTCATTGTAAATGTTGGCATTTGATGAGATTTGAGAGAAATATATAGTTTTTATGAGCTTGGAGAAGAAATTGGTGTTGTGAAGTTGATTAATGGCTTGCTTGAATTGATGATGGAGAAGCTTGTTTGCAGGATTCCTTAGCTTGATTAATGGTGATGTATTCTTAATTTTTTCATGTTTTCTTGTTATCATTATGTTTCATCCTTCTTTGTTGCTATAGAACATAAACATATAGGTTGAGAAATGCTCCTTGAAGCACCTTAGTCCTCCCGTTTGCTATGGCCTTGATGTTTTCCTCTGCTAGGTGTGTTTAAATAATTTTTAGCTGCTCTTTAAGCCTCTTCATGCTTGTTAGTTTCATCTATGGATTAATATGCTAGTTTACAAATATGATTCATGGTAAGCCCTGCTTGTTTGTAACTATCTAAACTATGTCTTGAAACCTCTCTTTGAAGTATTGCTTGCTAGGTTAAGTCAAAGAGGTCTTGTTATGCCCTTGCCCTTTGTCCATTCCTATCAGTTTTCCTCAGAGTTCTTTATAGCTTGATCAACCATGTTTAGGAGTTCCCTCTTTTCTTGATTAAATTTATTGTGCTATCTTAAATTTTTTCTCAATTCTTAAGGTGAAATTACTAAGTAAGATAAGTTTTTCTTGCTTTCTTTGTTTCATCAGAATGTTTATCTTGGATATTTATTTGTTTAAGTATTGTCATTGAGTAAATGGTTTGCCCTATCTCATGGTTAGTATCTTTTGCTTATCATATTTAAGACTTTCTTGTTTATGGGTGAATAACAAAGGATACTTCACTTCCCTTTTCCCTACCTTGCTTTTCCCCAACTTGATGTCCACCCCACTTCACACATTACCTTAAGGATCCATTAACCTTGCTATATTAGCCTTGTAATGCACTCTCATTCATCATTGAGACACTCATGACTTTCATTGACTCCATAGCCCAATGATTTAAAGAACTCTCACTCCACCTATTCCACTTGACCATCTTACCCAACCAAAACAATCAACAAACCCTACACTTAACAACTAGCCTAAAATCAACCATCTAAAGCAAACAAGAACACATCCTTTGCATCTAATAGATATATCCCTCTCTAAGTCCAGGAAGGCTAGGTCCTAGGATTCCAAAGATTGGTTTCATGTTACCCTATCATTTGGTCTACCAATCTGCCAAATCAAGGGACCCTAACACTTAGTACCCACTATATATATATATATATATATATATATATATTTAATTTGTTATATATATATATATATATATATATATATATATATATATAATATATCCATTCCCATATATATAATGGAATTTGTTACCTATAATAAAATTATATATATATATATATATGAACGATCAACCATATTTTATGGTCTTTGCTCCTCCTCCCGACCCTTGCTCGTCTTTATAATGGCAGGTTCAAGTCCTTTCGAGGAGATTCAATGGGACGTACTGCTCCAATATCTTTCACAGTCGCCGAAGATTTTCTTGGATGATTTGGGGTTGCCTCTTTTGCCTCATTATTTTGACAAAGATGTGCAAAATGAGAAAGGTGAAGTAGAAAATATTTCCTCAAAGCTGCAGATTGAATCTATGGTTTCTGAACTCTCGACTCTCAGTGAAAGTATAAAATGTTATGTTTGGTATATTATTTTTGGTTTAAAATATCTAAATTTATAACAATTTTAAATGGTTTTATCTAAAATATTTTTATTGTGTATAATTTGTCAAAAAAAATGGAAACTGATTAATTTTTTCTTAACTCATATGTAAAATTTAACCTTTAAAAGTTTTTTATTGTTTTTTATAACATTGTTTATGAACATTTGGTAATATTTTTTGTTAAAATATCTAAATATAATAATTTTAAATGATTTTATATAAAATATTTTTATTGTGTTTAATTTAAGTTAGCCATGGTAAAAAAAATGGAAACTGATCAATCTTTTCTTAGAAAAATGGAAAATTATCTCACTCATTGTTTTTTATAACATCCCTTTATCAACCATTCCTTGTGTCCTTGAAATTTTCTTTTACCCCTAAAATTGCATCTCTATCCAAATTTATTTTCTAACTATTTAACTAAATAAAAATTCATCTCAAATCTTACAAATTTTACAGTTTTGATTAACACATTGTAACACCCCGCTTAAGTTCCTTATTTTATTTTAAAAACTTTTATAAAGTACATTTGACTTTTAAGTGAAAAAGAGATTAACTAATATGTTAATTGGTTGATGAACTTGAGTTACATTTTCTTTTATGAATAAATAAATTTACATTTTGAACTTCCATAACTGGTTGGTAAATATTTCCAAGACTTAAGATTGGTTGGAAAGAAACAATTAATTCACAGTTACTTTCTCCCCTTTGAGTATAATAAGGAAATCTCAGACAGGGGGAGAGGTTCTCTCCAAAACGAAAAGATAGGAACATCAAGATGGTTGTAAGGTTAGAGTGGTCCAGAGGTGGTTAAAAACTAGTGGAACTCTGCAACCTAAATTGGAGAAGAGGCTAGACAAGAGTCTTGAGGTCTTCCTCCAGGAAAACCACTGCAAATTCCACTATGGTGAGGAGCACGGGGGGAGTTGAGGACGTGATCACCTGACTCATGGCCGAGAGGTTTAACTAGTGAAATCGGATTTTAGATAATTTTATGGTTTATGTATTAACTTTGTTAAGCTATGTTATCATGTACTGTGAAATAATTGAGTAGGATTTTATGTTTATATTCTTGTGTTTCAGTATAGTTTATGGAGGCAAGAATGTAATTTTCAAAATAAAAGGCTCAATACTGTTTATTTAAAATTAGTAATGAACAAAGAATAAGAATTGTGGGTAGAAGGAACGCGGGTTAATAGAGTTCATATTAACAGGAAGAATATAGGGTGCAAAGTGAAAATAGAGATTACCCATAATCATTACCCCACTGTCTTTGAGGCCCCAAGTGAAAACTATAAATCGACAAAGTGTGTACAGTGGCATCAAGTTGTCTGCAGGTGAATTAGCCGGCAAGTTTGTGGAGAGACAAGCCAAACTTATACAAGGCCAAATGAGACCGCTAAGGGCATTCACCGTGAATGAATGCGAAACAAATTAGAGGACCTAATTTCATAAAATTAAATACACCAGAGAACACATTTCATAAAGTACTTCTGAAAACGAATTTTCATAACCATGAAATATATGAACAAGAAACTACTAGCAAGATGAATCAAACCCATACCTGGCCGAGAGGTTTAAACCCTGACCCATGGATATAGGTAGGGTTTTGCGTCCTCAGGCCTTAGGTTTGAGCAAGCCTGCAGTATTGTTATATATATATATATATATATATATATATATATATATATATATATATATACATAAGATAAAAATATAACAGCAATAACAGATAAAGCAATTTACAAGTTTTAAAAACTGCATAGCCAATAGTTACAATAGAAGAACTACAATCGAAACAGTTACAAAAATAACCATAGCTTACACGATTCGAGTATGCGGAAATGGAAATCAGTTCATTAAAAAGTTACATACGAACAAAAGTATTTATTAATTCAAAAGTTCATGTAAAGAAGCAAGAACCTTGCTACAGGAGTAGCACTAAAAAAATTTACTACAAGTATGCATATTAACATTTGCATCTATACAGATAGACCTTAATAAAATATAGAGAGGACCCATTAAAGAATCATGCTCACGCTGGTAGTCAGAAGCACTACCCAAAGACAAATAAAATGCTCTGATTCTACAGTTGGAAACCATAGGGTTTCACCATGTATTCCTAACTCAATTAGACTAAGATGAATCTGAAGTGTACATAGCTCGAGCCTCAAGGAGCTAACCGAGTTGAGCAGAGCACCATGAATTTTCTTAACAACAAACCGACATGAAGTTTTGGAAAGTACCTGGCAGAATCTGTAGGTTTTAACCCTGAACAGAAATTATTTACACACGAATCTTATAACAGAAATTAAACAATAACGAGAGCATAAAACATAAAACAGATAAACACAGATATTTTCCCCTAGATCCCAAATCGGGACGACCAACTTGATTTTTCATTATTATTCCTTTTACTGTTACAACACACATATATACATGCCGAAGCATACATAAACCCTAATCCATTAACCCTGGATTAGAACATAACCGTAGTTCCCTTGACCGGATCTACAAAAAATACCAGGGGCCGAAAACCATCATACCCCAAAACCATGTGCAAAACCATGCACAAAACCATGGACGCAGACTGCCCCCCCTGTGACCCCCCCATTGTGCCCAGCTCAAAGGGGGGGCTATCACCCCCCCTCTCACCCCCCAGCGCGTGATTAGTCATGGAAAGAATATAACACATACCCAATATTCTCCCACTTGTTGTTTTCTTTCTGCAAGGGGCCACAGGAGAGCTTAGTCATTGGCCCAATTCTTCAACACCCATTGTTTCTCTACACCAAGAGAACTTCTGAGTGCTCACAGACTTCGTCAATGCATCTGAAACATTATTTAAAGTGTCCACCTTTACCAGCAACACCCTTTTAGCCTCAACCATATCTCTAACAAAGTGATATTGAACATCAATGTGCTTTGTCTCTGAATGATAAGAAGGGTTCTTAGCCAAGAAAAATTGCACTTTGGCTATCATACTCTATCCTTATAGCTTGTTGTACCAACCCCATACTTTAACACAATCTCTACAACCAAACTGCTTCCTTGCTTGCATGAGTGGCTTCCATGTATTCTGCCTCTGTAGTTGAAAGAGCCACTACAGATTGTCTTTTACTCATCCAACTAACTGCGCCTCCAAATAGTCTAAACACATACCCATTTGTAGATCTTCTTTGGTCCAGATCTCCAGCCCATTCTGCATCAACAAAACCACGAATGTCCAACATTCTTTCTAATCCTGGTCTTCCCTAGTAGCACAAGCCATAATCACTAGTGCCACGTAAATATCTGAAAACCAACTTCGCTGTTGTCCAATGCTCCTTCCCTAGGTTTGACATAAACCTGCTCAATACTCCCACTACATGTGTAATGTTTGGTCTAGTACAAACCATTGCATACATCAGGCTACCTACTACACTTGCATATGGAACACGGGACATATCCTCCTCTTCTTCTTCTGTCTTGGGACATTGTTCAGCAAACAACTTTACACCTACAGGAATAGGAACATTCACCACTTTACTATCCTTCATATTGAACCTCTACAATATAGTCTCAACATACTTCCTCTGGTTTTACCAAAAATTCCTATTTGCTCGATCTCTCTTAATTTCCATGCCCAAAATATAGTTTGCATCACCAAGATCCTTCATGTCGAATTTGGAGAACAGTTGGGTCTTAAAATCTTGGATAATTTCTTTTTCATTTCCAATCAACAACATATCATCCACATACAAGACCAAATAAATAACATGGTCACCAATTAATTTAAAATAAACACAATGATCCTCCTTGCTTCTATTGAAGCCAAGTCCCTATATATAGGTATCAAATTTCTGATACCACATCCTTGGTGACTGCATTAACCCATAAAAAGACTTCTTCAACTTGCCTACCAATTCTTTCTTACCCTTCACGATAAAGCCTTCAGGTTGCTTCATGTAGATCTCCTCTTCTAGATCCCTATGAAGAAATGTTGTCTTCACATCCATCTATTCTATCTCAAAATCAAATGCAACAACAATAGATAAAAGTAATCTAATAGAAGTAACTTTGGCAACAGGAGAAAAAATATCACCAAAATCAATTCCCAGCACCTGGGAATAACCTTTTGCTACCAACCGAGCTTTATATTTCTCCACCTTGCCTTCGACATTCATCTTCTTCTTAAACACCCATTTTCTCCCGATTGGCTTCCTTCCAGCCGGCAACTCCACCAGATCCCATGCCTCATTTTTGTGCAAGGATGCCATTTCATCAACCATGGCCTCCTTCCAGAGTTTTCCATCCTCTGAATCTACTGCCTCCCTGATAGTTCTGGGATCATCATTAGTTAGAGTTAAGACAAAACCTGAACAAAAAACATATGTACTATACCTTTCTGGTTTCCTTCTTTCCCGAACTGATCTTCTTATAGCTGGAGTTTGTGGCTCTTCCTCTTCTGAATATTCTTCTGCTGTAGAGTATGATTCATACTCTTTTAGCTCAAACTCTATCTTATCAGGCTCTTTTGGTATGAATTCATGTTTAACAACATCTTTCACCTCTCTAAACACCACATCTCGGTTGTACACAACCTTCCTTGTTTCCGGGTTCCAAAGCTTGTAACCTTTTAAACCATCCTTATACCCAATAAAGATGCACCTTTTAGATTTATTATCCAACTTGGTCCTTTTCTGCTTTGGAACATGTACATATGCATCATCAGCCCTTAGAATATGTTGAAAAGAGGTTACTTCATTCACCTCATGTGAGTCATCAACACGATGAAGGTGATTCATTAACGGATAACATCACGATCTCTGCTACATACGAGAATTCTTGTCCTAACCATTTACCGTATGCTTGTACCTTTCCATAATGTTCCTATTCGTTTTTTCTACAACTCATTTTATTTGAGGTGTGCAGATAGTCTTAAGCGTGATATGCACCACACTTCTTACAGAACTCTTCAAATTCCTTATTCTCACCATTATCATGCCAGTGCTTTATCTTCTTCACCATGCCGTTTTCCCAGAGCCTTAAATTCTTTAAATCTGTCAAAGACTTCAGATTTATTCCTTAAGAAATATATCCATGTATTCCTTGAGAAGTCATCTATGAATGAAACATAGTACACAGAATTTCCCAGTGATGGAACTGACACAGGTCCAAACACATCACTGTGGACAAGTTCTAATATCTTGTTCGCCCTCTTAGCACTAGAAGGAAAACTCACCCGATTATGCTTCCCATATACACAATGTTCAAAGAAATTAAAATCCAGAGAGAAATTAGACATACTTTCTACCATACCTTTTCTATGTAGTATCCGAAGGCCCTTCTCTCCAATATTTCCAAGCCTTTGATGCCATAGCATGGTCCTTTCTCCGGAGATAGCTAGGATTTCCGCTCCACTTTCGGGAACCATAAAACTGAAACACCCATAAATAACAATGCTACCTTGTAGCTTGTACAAAGTTCTAGTCTGAACTCCCCGCATTAATACATGTGCTCCCCGAACCATCTAGCAGGCATATTTCTCGAACACTATTTTTACACCTGCATCATCCATCTTGCTTACAAAAATCAGATTTCTGGTCAATGCAGGAATATGAAGAATGCTAGGAAGTGTTCTAATCCTTCCACCTTGCAGCTTCAGCTTGACCTTTCCACGTCCGATGATTCTGGCCTTCCTATCATCCCCCAGGAAGAAATCACCATGATCATATTTCTCATACTCGCATAACCACTCCCTATGGGGAGTGAAGTGAAAGGATGCACCTGAGTCAATCAACCATGACTCATGATCTACATGTGTATTTGAAGAACAAGCCAAATACATCCTCACAGGAATTTTTCTGCAAAGACATCCTCGAATCCCTTTCTCTCTGAACATGAGATACTCCCTTTTGTAGTGCCCTTCCTTTCCACATTTCCAGCATACCTTTACAAAATTTCCAGGAGATTTAGATCTCCCTCTAGATTTGGATCTCCCACTAGAAACCTTATTCTTGTTTTTGTTTTGGGACCTTCCTCGTACATATAAGGCATCTCCATTCTGGCCCTCCATATTTCTTCGTCTCATTTCCTCCAACAACAAGGCTGAGACAATGTCATCAAAATTCAAATTGGTTCTGCTTCTTTTACCTATTGCGATAGTAGGCCCCATCACAGTGCGAGTAGAAAACACAACAAGCCCAGACCCTTGTTTTCTTGAGTTACTAACTCTCATGGACCGTCGCTGACTTCATAACGTATTGAAGGTGTGTAGATGCTACATGCTGTCCATAGGAGTCATTGTTCATCCTCGGGTTACACATCTTTTCACTGAGAACAGACATTCACCCAAGGCTTAGATTGGTACAAATCCCAGGAGTTTCCCACAAATTCTTCGTCGTACTTCCCCATATACATTTCAACATGCTAAAATAAAGACACACAAAAACAAACAACAACGCTAATCCGAGTTTCTTCTGGTCTTCATCCCGGCTACCGGTTTAGTACCTGGATCTACCATGATCCACTGATCTTTATCCACCATCTGATCCTCCATCTTGAGCTTCCACAATTCAAAACTCTAACCATTAAATTTCTCGATCTCTATCTTTCCGCCGCTCGCCATCTTCTTTCACCGCAAGAATCAATCCTGCAGATCTCCCACTGAACAGGGTCTACCTCAGGCCCGAGCAAAAAAACCCTTAGTAGCAAAGGCGTCCCCTTGAAGCCGGTAAACTCTGATACAAGCTGAGGTTTTAACCCTGAACAGAAATTATCTACACACGAATCTTATAACAGAAAAATAAACAATTGCGAGAGCATAAAACATAAAACAGATAAACACAGAGATTTTCCCCTGGATCCCAAATCGGGACGACCAGCTTGATTTTTCATTATATTCCTTTTAGTGTTACAACACACACACACACACACACACACACACACACACACACAGAGAGATATATATATATATGTATATATATATATATATATATATGTTGAAGCATACATAAAGGTATGTCCATTAACCACAGATGAAACATAACTCCTCAGTTCCTTGACCGGATCTACAAAAGCGTTAAGAGACGAAAACCATCATACCCCAAAACCATGTGCAAAACCATGCACAAAACCATGGGCGTGGACCGCCCCCCCTGTGACCCTCCTGTTGCGCCCAGCGCAAAGGGGGGGCTATCGCCCCCCCTTTCACCCCCCCGCTCGTGATTATTCATGGAAAGAATATAACACATACCCAATAGAATCGAAGTGATTAGAGTTCAACAAAGCTTGTTACCAACCTCTAGATGTAAAGGCTGAGCCAAAGAAGTAAATACCTGCACATAGAATAAGAGATGGTCAATGAAATAAGTATTGTAAAAAAAATAAACCCTGTACCAGATAGATAAAATGGTGAGAACCAATTACCTGACTGTCAGAAGAAAGTTTCCATTCAAGAACCTACCTGTAAGGGCACGAAATAGAACATTAATCATTTAATTGAACTACACTAGCAGAAGATAGCAAAACTAAAAATAGCAAACAAAATTTTTAACTGAGATATAAGAGCTAGAAAATGACTGCGTGCAAGTGATGAGATCAGCAAAATTGGACGTGATTCAGTGGAATGTGGCTAGCAAAGGCACAAATGCATGAAGGTCGTTGAACTACATAATACACAACTGGGCGCACAGGAGAGGAGAAGAGCGGCAGACCGTCGAGAGATCGAGCTCGAATGACGAACGCCAAGGGAAATGGGGAAGGGTATAGGTTTGATAACCTATCCACCACAAACTCATCTGGATGGTCTAATTCAAGGGCATTGACGGTGGATCAAGGGCCTAGACGTCCATCAAACCTGTTGTCATTAACATCTAAAAACTTGCCAAGCATGCACAGTTTCCTTGCGGAAGTAATGGCAGAGTGTTGCTAACAAACGAGTAGTGAACAAATCCTACAACTGTCCTCCCAAATGTTTGCCAGCTTGGGATTTCATTAAATAGGTGCATGCGTATAATTCGTATTGAAAACTCCAAAGCTATTTTAGGCATGTAGACTACGAGTATTGAGGATAAGTAGCACTAGTGCAACGAACTACATGATATAATCTATTATTGCTAAGATTTGTTAATATTGCAATGATATGTAAAATATGTGATGACTTACATGTTTTAATACATTGTGGTTAATATTTGTATCATTGAAATGTACGTAATATAAGTGATGATAACATAATAATGTTGGAGCGTTATAATATATGTTTGAATGGTAAGTTAATAATGTTCAAAATCAACATTTCAGGGTACATAGGCAAGTATTGTATATAGTACTTGGAACAAAGACTAAAATAATTCTATTATTGTGTTGAATGATATGCATTGTGGTAATGTAATTTTTTTTTATATGATAATATATGTGACATATGGTATCAGAGCAGCGTTGACATGTTGGGGTTGGATGGGCCATTCGAATAACAATGGGTGTGTTTGAAATTTTGCACAATGACAGGAAGAATGGAACACCATTGAGAGATCATGATGAGGAGAGGACCTGAATATCAATCACCCAGAGCTACAGGGGAAGCTCATCCCTAGTCTAACCCAAATATGAACCCGAAAATGTGGGTTCAGCTGAGTGTCGATCAAAATCATCAAACCAACAAATTACTTGAGCAAAAACAACGTCAAACCATCAGACTTCTGGATACGGTGCAACAACTTCAGGCAAAAATGGTTCGAGTAAGAAGTGATAATGAGAGATAAATGCGGGAATAAGAGAGGATTCTCAAAAGCCTCTCAGACATGTGGAATCATCGTACAACACAACCCAGTCCTGAGAGGGGCACCCGGGATGAGGGTTAACAACGACAAAAAGCTAATGAAAATCTGAAAGGAATTCACACCTAACGAAGTAATAGAAGCAGAACTTAAAATGAAGAAGAATCCACGAATGCTTCTGATTAGCAAGATATGAAAAAATAGAAAGTGGAACTTCAGGGATAATTTAGAAAAATTAAGCCTCCCATGTTCGACGAAGAGGCTGAATAAGTAGCAGAAGCATGGATAAGTAACATGAATAAATATTTCCAAGTTTATTAGTATAGAAACAAGCTCAAAGCTCGTTTCGATATCTACTAACTGCGGGAAAAGGCCACTTTATGGTGGGAGGAAGTTAAAAATGCGCGGGGAATCGAATACCTAAATGTGACTTAGGACGAGTTCCAGTAGTATTTTAAGGACAAATATCTAACAGAGCTTTTTTATGATGAAAAATCTCGAGAATTTCATGATTTGAGTTTGAGACAACTGTCTATGGACAATTTTATAACTTAATTTACCTCTATACTGAGGTATGTACCGTATTTGAAGGATGAAAAGGCATCAGTTCTTGAATAGCTTACTTGATCACATGAAGGAAGGGATTGAGTTCATCAATCCAAGGACTATGGATGAGGTGATTCGAAAATTATGAATGTGCTATTAGCAATCGAAAATGAAAGGAGATGTTGGTAGGAGTTGGCTACCAAGAAAAGGGCAAAAGAGTACATAAAATTTTAAAAGTACTAGGCAGGGTAGTTAAAAAAAAATTGTAAGGAAAAAAACAAATAGAAAATCTAGGAGAAACCAACAAAAACCTAAATGGCCAGCAAAAGACCGGCCTACTCAGGCATCCAACAAAGCACACCATTGTCAGACCCAGAAAACCCCTCTACAATGCTGAGGCTTCGGTGAAGCACATGATTATAAAAATTGTCCTCACCGTGGGAGGAATGAAACTATATCCAATTTGCAAGAAGCATCCATAGTAGGAGATTTTGCAAGGAATATACCAACGAACAACATTGCATTAGAGGATCGGCAAGTGGATTACCAACCAACAATGTTATAACTGGAAGGTAAGTTATTTTCCAAAAATGTATCTATTTTGGTTGATCTAGGTGCCAGTTTAAGCTATCTAAATCCCATAATAATTGAAAAATGTAATTTACAAAGTCTGAAATTTAAAAGTCCCTGGTTGGTGCAACTAGCCACCGAGGCAAAGAGGAGGGTTAATGTCAAAGTCTCAAACTTCCCTCTAGACATAAGGAACCAGCATATAAATGTTGAGCTAAACATTTTACCCTTGGGTTCCTATGATTTATTACTGGTAATGGAATTGTTAGAGAGGCATTGGTCTGTGCTAGATTGCAAGTAGAAAACCATCAATTATATGGCTGAAGATGGTACTCGCAAGGAGTTACAAGGAATTAAGAAACAACTCCAATTGCACCCCATCACTGCATCCTAGCTGGGTAAATGCATCAGGAAAGGGTGTCAAATTTATGATATTCAATTAGGATTCGCTAACTCTAAGGAAAAGACCCCTATGTTGGATAATATATCGGTAGTTCAAGAATTTATGGATGTGTTTCTTGAAAACATACTTGTACTACCTCCAAAGAGAGATATCGATTTCACCATTGAACTAACGTTGGGGGAAATACCTGTGTCACGAGCACCGTACCGAATGATTGTACCTAAGCTGACTGAGTTAAAAATGCAGCTGCAGGAATTGTTGGACAAGGGGTACATCTGTCCTAGTGTGTGTCCGTGAGGGGCACTGATACTATTCATTAAAAATAGATATGGTACGATGAAGATGTGTATGGATTACAAGAAGCTTAACAAGTTGAATGTTAAAAACAACTATCCACTGCCATGGATAGATGATATTTTCGATCAAGTAAAGGGAGAAATTGTATTCTCAAAGATAGATTTAAGATATGGATATCACCAGAAAGATAAAATATGAGTATATATATAAAACATCCTTTCACACCCGATATGGGAATTATGAGTTCATCATTTTACCATTTGTATTTACCAACTCACCAACAACTTTCATGAGTTTGATGCATGGCATATTTCATATGTTTTTAGATAAGTTTTTTTTACTCTTCATTGATGATATATTAATTTATTCTAAAACCATGGAAGAACATAAGGAACATTTACGCTTGGTGCTGAAAATGTTGAGAGATCATCAGCTCTATGCCAAATTCAGTAAGTGTGATTTCTACAAAGAACAGATTTAGTATTTAGGCCATGTAATTTCTACTGAAGGAATATCAGTAGACCCTGAAAAGATAAAGGCTATTATGGAGTGGAGGGTACCCAATAATGTAGCAGAAATACGTTCCTTCATGGGCTTGGTTGGATACTACAGACGTTTTATCGAAGGTTTCTCTCAAATTACATTTCCTATTACCTCCTTACAACCAAAAGGATGAGTTTTCAAATGGACCAGTGAATGCCATGCTAGTTTTGAATAGTTAAATCAACTGTTAACTATTGCCACTGCATTGAATGTGGCTAACCCAAACAAGGAGTTTGAAGTCTAAACCAATGCTTGTAAGGAAGGGGTGGCGGAAATTTTGTCACAAGATGGAAAAGTCATCTCATATGAGTCCAAAAATTTGAAGGATTGTGAGTAGCGATATTATGCTGATGATCTAGAGCTAAGCGCAGTATTTCATGTGCTCAAAGTATGGAGGCACTACTTGTTAGGGAAAAATTTTCTGCTAAAAACAGACCATAACAACCTGACTAGCTATTTTAAGCAATCCGACTTGAATGCTCACCAAGCAAGGTGGAATGCATTCTTGAGTGAATTCGACTTTGAAATTTAGCATGTGAAAGGTAAGGAAAACCATGTCATTGATGCCTTCAGTAGAAAACTACAATGTGTTTATGAGCTCTACTTTAGTCAAGTAGAATTTAAGTTCTAGGAGCAAGTGAAAGAGGTAGTGCAAAAAGATCTCGAATACTATTTTTTGTGGCAACAAGCACAACAAGTAGAAAATCAAGGGAAAGAAGCAGATTATAAAATGAATATTGAGCAGTAACTGGTTTTTCAAGAGAAAATGTACATTCCCAATCAAATGAGTTTGAAGGAGATGATTTTGGATGAGTATCACTGAAGATCTTATTCTGGACACCATGGTTACCAAAAAATGCTAACAATAATTAGGAAAGACTACTTTTGGCCAGGTATGCGTAAAAATATTGCTCAATACTTGACGAAGTGTTTGGAATGTCAACAGGTAAAGGTGGAGCATCAACACCCTACGAGTTTACTACAACCTATACCTATACCAGAGTGGAAATGGGAAGTCATTTCACTCAATTTTATTACAGGATTACCAAGGACTAAGAAACATAATGACTCCATTATGGTGGTTGTGGATAGACTCAGCAAGGCAACTCAATTCATACCTGTCTAGTCCAAAAAAAAAACAATACAAATTGCTGACATATTTATGAGGGAAGTTTAGATTACGCGGTATTCCAAAAAATGTCATCTCAGACCGATATGTGAAGTTCAACTTAGCCTTCTGGAAGGAACTGTTCACATGTATGGGCACACAAATTTAGTTTAGTACTACCTACCATCCGCAAACAGATGGGCAGACTGAGAAGGTTAATAAGATATTAGAAGACATGTTATGTGCGTATGTGATACAACAACCCACAAAGTGGGAAGATTATTTTCATTTGGTAAAATTTGCTTACAATAATGGGTACCAAGAATCTCTCAGGACTAGTTCCTTTGAGGCATTATACAGAAGACAATGTCGGATACCCATAAATTGGAGTAGTCACAGAAGCTAAGATGATGCTTGTGCCGAAGATGTTGGAAGTGATGGAGTGTGAAGTGAGGAAGATCCGATAAAATCTAAAAGTTTCCCAAGATAGGAAGAAAGTATACGCGGGTTGAAAAGGAGCTTATTAAGATTTCGAAGTGGGTGATCACGTGTATGTTAGAATTAGATCCAAGAAAATGACTCTAAGATGGACTACCTATGCCAAATTGGCTCCCCAGTTCTGTGGAACTTTCCAAATTTTGGAAAGAGCAAGGTCAGTGGCCTATCGGCTGACATTACCCAGTCACATACGGGTGCACAATGTGTTTCATGTATCCATATTGAAACGACACGTGCATGACCCTAAGCATGTAATACATTGGTAGAATATATAGGTAAGTTGTAATGGATATTATGTCCTCTAAAATGAGAATGAATACTTAATTAATTAATTAATTATTCGTTGGTTGCAGGTCGAACTAGACGATGAGTTTCTGGTAGGGCCTCAATGTATTCACGAGTAGAGAGAAATAACGCTCTCGAGGTGATCCATCTCCAAAGTTAAAGTGCAGTGAAGAATTTTGGCCCGGAAGAGGCTACTTGGGAAGATGAAGGCTTTGTACGAGAAGCATATCCAAAATTGTTTACTGTGATGAAGTGAAACATGGAGGACGGTGTTTGCCCTAAGCGAGGGAAGATGTAACACCCAACTGAAGTTCCTTATTTTTATTTTAAAAACTTTTATAAAGTACATTTGACTTTTAAGTGAAAAAGAGATTAAAGAATATGTTAATTGGTTGATGAAACTGAGTTACATTTTCTTTTATGAATAAAGAAATTTACATTCTAAACTTCCATAACTAACTGGTAAATATTTCCAAGACTTAGAGTGGTTGGAAAGAAGCAACTAATTTACAATTACCTTCCCCTTTGAGGATAAAAAAGAAATATCAACAAGAAAAATAGTTATGTGAAAAACTAAAAGAAAAAAACAACAAAATAGATATAATGTTAGAATGACCCCGAGCTAATTAATAACCAATAAAAATCTGCTACTTAAATTGAAAAAAATATCAATTATAAAACATGAAATAACCCACATTCACAAATAATCCATCATAATTTATTTAGTCTCTATGGATTCAACCCTTCCTATCCTAGTAACTTTTATGAGGCACAACCAATACATGGTTCCTTCATATACGTAGTCCCCATTTATACGTGCATTCCTCTTTTCAGTGATATATATATATATATATATATATATATATATATATATATATGGAGTGATCACCACAATCAGGTTTCAAAATCATGGTCAAATTTATAATATTCCAATGCACTCTAGAGTGTGCGCCTAAATTTTACTAGAATTTTAATCACTACCCACCATTTTTTATAATATTTTTTTTCTAATAAAGATAGATTCTTCACCTATCTCCACTCCATGCTACAAAATATCTATTTTATTTTTAATAATTAGAACAAGCATAAGTTTTATCATCTTATCATCTATGGTGGTTATATGCAGATGAATGAATGTACTGTCTTTTGTTTTTTTCTTTACCAAGTATAACTTTGTCTTTTACTATAAAAAAATTGTAGCTTTTTCATAATTAAACATTATGGATTGCATTTTACTATTTTTTATTAATATTTAAAATTATTTATTTACAATATGATTGGTTCAAGATTATTATTATGTAATGATTGTTATTGTAGCCTTTTCACAACACAATCTCATATAGATAATTGCCTTGTATTTTTTTGCTATAATTTTTAGATACTAGTGCAATATTTATGACATGATTTTTTAAATATTTTTAAAATTTTCATTATTAAGATTAACCCCCAAATATTGAAATCCTTGAAAATATTATATATTATATTTTTCTCTTTACCAAGTATTACTTTGTTTTTTAGTATAAAAAAATTGTAGTTTTTCCATAGTTAAACATTATGGATTGCATTTTACTATTTTTTATTAATATTTAAAATTATTTATTTACAATATGATTGGTTCAAGATTATTATTATGTAATGATTGTTATTGTAGCCTTTTCACAACAATATCTCATATAGATAATTGCCTTGTATTTTTCTGCTATAATTTTTAGATACTAGAGCAATATTTATGACATGATTTTTTAAATATTTTTAAATTTTTCATTATTAAGATTAACCCCCAAATATTAAAATCCTTGAAAATATCTTATACTAAGTAATTGGCATATTTATCATCAATCACTGCCCATCATAATTTAAGCAAGTATTTGAATAAAAAATGGATAGGAACAAAATGTAAATAAATACACTAATTCTTTAATAATTATTTTTTAGTAAATTGGGATTTTCTATGAGATATTGGGCTCATGTCTTATTGCCTTATCGTTGCAATAAGTTTTGTTCTCTCTGTAGTTCACATGAGTTTCTCACTCAATATTTTGCTTTTGATCAGTTCTATTTGTCTTCATATTTCTCTTGATAATATTTGAAATCTTGATTAATTCTAATTATAATTAGATAGCTTGTTATTTAGCATATAAATGTTAAAATTATACCAAACTTCTAACTATGGTTGTCTTGGAACAATTTAAGTATCATCTTCCTCGTATATTATTTTATTTTCTTTTCTGCACTCTCTTTTCCGAATTAAAAATACTACGCTTAACCTTTATTTGATGGGAATAATGCCTTTTAAATAGGAAAACTTATTGAAAACCTCTACTAAAAAGAAAAGAAAAGTAAATGCCCACACACACACATAATTTTGTTTAATTTTTTATTATTTTTTAATTTCTAAATAATAAATTTTATATTTTCAATATAATTTTTTTTAATGAAGTATAATATATATATATTTTATTTTTTTCATAAATTTGAATAAATAGATATTGATTAATAAATTAAAGTCTTTGTAAATAGCTTAATAATAATCAATATATATATATTTTTGGACTAATCAATATGCATCACGATATTTGTTTCTAATTTATTTTTCTTTTTGTTTAATTAATTTTGTAATGGGAGAAATAATAAGGCTATCAATGCTATATAATTTTTATGGATCCACATGTTATAGAATTGGCTTGTTGCGTTGGAATGCCAAAACATAACCACATGGGAGTTAACCCTACCCCTTGGAATTTATAGATAACTCAAGAGGAGGTGGAGCGTTACACTATTGGGTTACAATGTGAATTAAACAATGATATGAAAATGGAACTATTTGTAATGCTATGCAAAGTATCCATTTCCATATAATTTAGTGTGCAAAGTGTTCTCCATGACTTGCAGGTTAAAACAAGTAGTTTTGGTAATGTTTCTAAGTTTTATGTGTGAGGATTTGTTAATTAAATTTATTGTTTAACATATCACAGCAGAAATACACAACAATTAAAATTCACCATAACATAACACAACAAATTGTTGAGGCAGTTCACCCCTCCTAGGCTACATCTGTCGGTCCAAGGCTCCCCAATGGCATTTCTTTGCTCTATTAATTTTCTAAATATGATTAGACAGTGAAAAATATGCCTAAACAGGTAAAAATAACTGAAAATTTGACATCAGAAGATAGAAAATAACTAGAAAGGGCTTTTGTTTCACCTTAAATAGTGAAATATAACACAAAACAGTGCCTTTTCCATGATGGCCCTGATGGCTTCTTCCTCTTATCTAAAGCAAAATTTGTTGTAGATCACCTTTTTTCACTTTGAAACCTGTTCCAAACTCTCCATAATGCTCAAGAAACCCAAAATTGACTAAAATTTCATCTTGTTTGGTTGAAAATTGAGAAATTTATGACTTATGCAAAAAAAATGTCTAATGTCCCCCAAAAACCCCACTAAAAGTGGGAGAAATCCAGTTAGACTCTCCAAAATAGGCGGACATCCATAACTGGTGGAACCATGCGCTAAATCCGGGGAGACATTAAATGCTAACAATTTATGGTTGGCGCGTTCACATGCGCATATTCCGGTACAGTTAGTTCGCTGGTAGATAAGGATTAACCCACACTCTTGGTCACGGCGCTGAGGTTCTATGCTTAGGGGCTAGCACAAAGGGGCTTACCCCTTTTATTTCGTCGGTTCAAATGTTTTAAGCCCGCGGTTTTGGAGCTGGAGTCACATGCAATAGGACTAGCCCCTAAAACCTTTTCTCCACCAACCAACGAGCTGACTTCACGTTCACCCCCCCCCCCCCACCCCCGTGACTCATCAAGACGTTTTCCCATGGCATGCCGGTTGGGTCCCTCTGCCCGAGTTGTTGGGTCGGGGGTTCAAACCCCATGAACTACACCATTTTCCAATACATTCAATCCTTAAGCCTGGGGCCACGTGACAGCCTCTGGGCAGGCCACATGGCACCCCCTGATAGGTTGTCCACAACCTTATAAAAAAATATTTTTTTTGCATAATATATATATATTTTTAACAGAAATTTTCATAAGGTCAAATTGAGTCAAAGGTCAATTTTTGGAGGTTATTATACGATTTCAAACCTCAATAGCTTTCACATACGAACTCGATTTTGAGAACCGTTCATGGCACCAGAATCGCAACGATGAGGCCTTTTCAAACGTTCAGATTGCAACCATTTCTGAGCACTTCCATTTTGAGAACTTTTTTAACTTGGACATGATATCCTAATCAAACCTCCCCAATGGGAAGTTTTTGGACCCCAAAGTCTCTCTGAACTATAGAAACTGAAGATGAGGAGACTGATTCTCCACTCTTCCAACCTTGAACCATTGAAATCTCCCTGATTTCATCAAATTGAGCTTCTCATAGAAAGATAAATTCTTCCTTGAATCTGTTGACTGACTGTTGCTAATCTTGACTGTGTCATGATGCAAATTTTTGAAACTTGCAGAACAGCAACTGAAATTTGCAGAAAACATACTGCTCATACAATGGTCTACCTTCAAAGGAAATTGAAAATAAGATTCACCTTGCCAAAATTCCTTATGGCGAATTTTGGCCGAATGAGCCATGTACTTGTGTCGATTCCCGACCAAGTTTTCTCACCATAGTACCCTGCCATTTTGAAACCAGCATTGATCCATGCTGAACTTTGTGCCCTCTTTTCTTGCATGCTTTACGCTCTCTTGGATTTTTGCACCACCTTGCACCGACACTTTGTTCTCTGCACCAATCGACACCAAAGACATTTTCTGCAACATCTTGTCATATTCTTCCAAAGACGACCTACTTTCAAACTGGAACATTTCATCATTTACATCAACAATAACATGAAAAGGATTATGTACAAAATATTTTTTCTTAACCATCAAAAAATTCAAATTTTGACTTGCATTGACAAGCCTTTTCAATTGCCCTGCATTCACTAAAGAAGATTCTAGCTTCTTCCGATGTGATCTCACATTAAACTCCTTGCCATCCTTGAATAGATGATACTTGTTCTCATGGCAATGGAAGATCGCTTTCCTATCATATAAGTAAGGACTACCCAACACCACACCTATAATGTCAAGCGGTACCACATCTAATTCAACCATGTCAACATAATGAGCTGTTATGGTGAAGCGCAACATGCACTTCCTTGAAACTTGTAAATTTGCATCCTTACAAATCCATCCAAGTGGATATGGCTTAGGATGTGGAATGGTTTCAAGATTCAGCTTCTTGACTAAGTATTTTGATATGAGGTTCGCTTGTGACCCATTGTCAAATAGTGTGTCTATCTTTTTGTGTTTAGAAATTATTCTCACATGAAACAACTCAATCCTCCTCTCTTCATTTGGAGCTTCGATGTGACATTTTAAAGTGCTAGAACTGGGATTTGTTTCTTTTACAATCTCTTTCCCCTTTATGTTCTTTAGTACCATGGATATGCTTTAAGTTTCATCTCCTGATTTAGACCCTAAGTCTTGTTCAACTATTGTAACCGTTTTTCCCTTTTCTTTGGCCTTATCTTTGGTTTTTAATTTTTTTGGTTTCAATTCCAGATGAAGTTTCCAGCAATGATCTTCATCATGGCTTGTTTTGGAACAATTTTTACAAAATAATTTTCCCTTCTCTTTCCTAGAATTTCCATTTCTCTTTTTCCCTTTTCCTTTAAATTCCCTCATTCCCATCAAAATATTGTTTCCCTCTAGCCTCTAAATGTGTGGCTTGAACACAAACCTCGTCTAGACTAGTAGGATTGAACATAAGAATAGTATGTATAAGATAGTTGTGTAAACCACCTATATATTTCAGCAAAGTCTCTTGGCTATGCAAATCAATTCCTAGTAAAAGAGCCCTTTGTCTAAACTCCTGAGTGTAATCTTGTACATTTTGTCCCTTAAGTTGTCTAAAACTTTGCCACTTCATGATAGCCTTTTGTAAATGAGCTAATGGATAAAATTGCTTTTTAATTGTAGAAATAAAATCAGCCCATGAAAAAGTGATCTTACCATATTTTCTAATCTCATCCTTGGTTTGAGCTTCCCACCATACCAATGCTGCACCATCCATTTTCAAAGAGGCTAACTGAATCTTGGTGTCATCATCATGAAGGTTTTGTATCCTCAAATAAACTTCCAACTGTCTTATCCAATTGTCAAGTTTCTCTACATTGACTTATCCATTAAACATAGGCAACTCAAATTTAATATCAAGCTTTAAAAATGGTCTTTTACCAGTGGTTTTATACCTGTGAGATTGATTCACCAAAGTAGAGGATGATGATGTAGAGGAAGAGGATGAAGATGGGGATGGTGGATCACCACTTCCTCCATGTCCTTTCTTTCACTTGTTATAACTTTTCTTTCCTCCTGAAGAACCCTCTCCTTATTTTTGATGTTTAGAACCTTCTCCTACAAGCCTGTCATTCCTTTCTTGGCAGAGTATCCTCACCATCTCCATCATGTCTAGGAAAGCCTTTCGGAACACCCGTTCTTCTTCTTTGGGATCAATGTCTTCAGGAACTTCTCCTTCTCTTGAATACATGCTTGAGGCTTCTTCTATGGCTCTTTGAGGTGAATTATAAGGTGGATTAATGGCACTCTAGCCCTCCTTAGTTGAGGCTTACATTGTTCTCTAACCAATTGTCCCTCCCCTCTCTTGAGCTTAAGCCTAGTAAGCATCAAAACTCGCAAACAATCAACTATATCTTTGGACAAGAGCAAATGCAGAGTAAAAATATAGCTTTGATACCAACAGATATGAAAATGGAACTATTTGTAATGCTATGCAAAGTATCCATTTCCATATAATTTAGTGTGCAAAGTGTTCTCCATGACTTGTAGGTTAAACAAAGTAGTTTTGGTAATGTTTCTAAGTTTTATCTATGAGGATTTGTTAATTAAATTTACTGTTTAAAATATCGTAGCAGAAATACACAGCAATTAAAATTCACCATAACATAACACAGCAAATTGTTGAGGCAGTTCACCCCTCCTCGGCTACATATGTCGATCCAAGGCTCCCCAATCGGATGTCCTTGCTCTATTAATTTGCTCAAAATGGTTAAATAGTGAAAAATAAGCCTAAACAGGAAAAAAAAAATGTAAATTTGACTTCAGAAGATAGAAAATAGCTAGAAATGGCTTTTTTTTCACCTTAAACAGTGAAATATAACCCAAAACTATGCCTTATCCATGATGGCCTTGATGGCTCCTTCCTCTTCTCTGAAGCAAAATCTACTATAAATCACCTCTTTTTGCTCTGAAACTTGTTCCAAACTCTCCAAAATGCTCAAGAAACCCAAAATTGACTAAAATTTCATCTTGTTTGGTCGAAAATTGAGAAAGTTATGACTTCTGCAAAAAAAATCCCCAATGTCCCCCAAAAACCCCACTAAAAGTGGGAGAACTCCAGTTAGACTCTCCAAACTAGGCGGACATCCATAACTGGCGAAACCGCTCGCTAAATATGGGGAGACATTAAATGCTGACAATTTATGGTTGGTGTGTTCACGTGCGCATATTCTGGTACAGTTAGTTCGTTGGCAAATAAGGATTAGCTCACGCACTTGGTCACAGTGCTAAGGTTCTATGCTTAGGGGCTAGCACAAAGGGGCTTACCCCTTTTATTCCGTCGGTTCAAATGTTTTAAGCCCGCGGTTTTGGAGCTGGATTCACATGCGACGGGGCTTGCTCTTAAGGGGGTTGGCCCCTAAAACCTTTTCTCCACCAACCAACAAGCCGACTTCACATTCACGCCCACCCGACTCATCAAGATTTTTGCCCATGGTGTGCCAATCTGGTCCCTCTGCCCAAGTTGTCAGGTCGGGGATTCAAACCCCATGAACTACACCATTTTGCCAAGAAATTCAACCCTTAAGCCTGGGGCCACGTGGTAGCCTCTGGGTAGGCCACGTGGGACCCTATGATAGGTTGTCCACAACCTTATAAAAAAAATATTTTTTTTGCATAATATATTTTTTTTAACAAAAATTTTCGTAAGGTCAATTTTTGAGGTTATTAGAGGATTTCAAACCTCAATAACTTTCACATATGAACTCGGTTTCGAGAACCGTTCACTGCGCTAGAATCAAAACGACGAGGCCTTTCTGGTTGTTTAGATTGGAACCATTTCTAAGCACTTCCATTTTTTAGCAATTTTTTAACTTGGACATGATCTCCAAATCAAACAATGTGAGAATATTATAGAAAAATAGTGAATTGACACAAGATAGTTCCATTCTAGCATGTTGCAATTGAAGAAGAGAAGGTTCAACCCCAAATTTGAAGTAAGTGATAAGGTTCTACTCTAGATCTACAATTGAGGAAGAGGTTCAATTTCAACAAAGTACAATAGAAGAAGAAGAGAATATTAGCTTGTGTTTATGGACGTATGACACTATTTGGTAGTTTGATCATGCTAGTTTGAAATATTCTAAATTGTGGAGAGACTAAGACATTCATATTATAATGCACAAGCCAAATTGGAGTATTATTTAATAAAGAATTGGATTTTATCACTTTCCTTATCTTTCCTATTATATATTTATTAGTTTTGTCCATATTTAGTTATATAACAACTATGTAGTGTAATTTCTTAAGAATTCTACTTTCATACTCGCTACATTTTAATAGTTCTAATCTAGTTTCATATTTATGTAAGGAAATCATAGAACCATATCATGCATCAACTCGTATGAAATCAAGGTTCAAGTCTCACTAACAATTTTTAAAATTATCATAATTAATTCTCTTTTAAGAGTTCGACTCTATAAGATTAGTTTTGATGCATCCCTAGCATCAATAAGGCCCAAGAAGGGGTCTTTTCAACTTATGTTTACTGGAAGAGGAGTAATGGGAGGCAGTATTGAGGAAATGCTTGTGAATGATAGTTTTCTTGAAGACTACAAGAAAACTTCTTTGGATGCTAGCATGAATAGGAACAAGTTGAGGAGGTGCAAGGAATTAAAATTGGAGGAATTGAGAAGAAGAACCAAAGAATTAGCGGATAGAAGAATTGAAGAAGTTGAAGCCATACTAGATTCAAAATCAAAAGGTGAGATTGAGGGGAAATGAAATGTTGTCGGACATAGAATCAGTTGAGTATTTGGTATCATTTTTAAAGGGTAATGGTAATACATGACATAGAATCAATTGAGTATTTGGTCTCATTTTTAAAGGGTAATGGTAATACAAGTGTAAAATATTTTTCCTACAATGGAAGTCTAAAAGAAAATGCTCTCGTAGATTGAATATGAGACCTCAAGAGCTAACTTGAATATGAGAATTTCCAAGAACCTAACAAATCTTTTTTTACAATAATACAATTGAAAGGGCATGGGTAGAATTTTCTTTTAAAAGACAAAGTAGACAAGAAAAAGCAAAAGAAAACAACCTAGAAGAAACTGGTGAATAAGATCGAGGAGAAGCTTTTCTTTTTAATGACTAGAAAATTTTGTGTAAGAAAGAAAACAATTTTAAGCAAAATGAGACTTATGTTTAGGAGTATACAAAATAATTATCCAAATCTCACTCAAGACAATATTTAAGGAAATAGAGTACCAAAGGGTAGCAAGGTAATGGTTAAAGTTCCAAATTCAAGATGAGATGAATACAAATTATTTCTAGAGAAAAGACGAAGTAATCATATTATTTTAAAGATCAAGGAAAATTTGAATAGGTAGTGGCAACATAATTTCAGAGGAAATAATCATAGAGGTAGAGGAGGAATAAATTCTACAAGTGGATTGTCTTGCAAACGAACATAAGTTGAAGTATCCAATAATCAAATTACCAAGGGATACAACCAAATTGAAATAGCTACATGATTTTAAAGAGGAAAGGGTTTGAGTATATTATAAAAAGCTATAAATGTAGCTCATAGAAGTGCATAAAGTATCTCAATGGCTAGAGAAGCACGATTTAGGAAGAAGTAATGGATCCAAAACTCATTTCATGCAAGTAATTGAGGCATTATTTTTATGAGACAACAAGGTAGTACCTCATCATGAACAAGGTAAAATCATTATGTTCATAAGGGTATTCTAAAACCTAAAAGGCTATAAAGGAATTTGAATAAGGGAAGAAGGACTTTAAACTAAATGCATGGTTTAGGGTAAAAATTGTAATTTGATCATAAATGGTAGAAGCATGAAAAATATGGTGTCCATATAGGTGATTGATAAGATGAAATTGAAGTGCATTCCTCACTTCAATCCATATTTGGTTTCATGACTATAGAAGAGCTAACAAGTCATTATGATGCAGAAATCCTTATTGAGGCTTTAAAATAACAACTTCAATAACCAAGTATTATATGATGTGGTGGGGATGGGAAACAACAAATATTTGATAGGAAGGTTCTTCATGATTGTATGGGAAATACATATTAGTTAAATAAGGATAGGAAAATTTATAAACTAGAGGCAATCGTGGAAGAGGAGTCAATAAAATTGCATAATAGTGATACTAAAAGTACTTATAGCATAATTGGTTGTGTATTATTGTGCTTAGATAAATTTATTTTGAGGGAAAAAATAAGACAAAATTTTGCTTCACCATAATTTCAAAGAAGATATAAGAATATAAGGAAATGGCTCACGTGCCAATGGAGATCAAAAAAATGTTGGATGATTTTGTAGGGATTTTTTTGATGATATACAAATTTTAATTCTTCCCATGGTGATCCGGGTGGAAAATAATTATCGAAGTTAATAATTATTTTTGTATGAATTCTTGTTAAAACCATGGATAATGCATGGAAATAAATAAAATAAATCATAATATTAAAGTGAAAATCTAATCACGGGATGATTTCAATTTTATCATCATAATTATGATACTCACCCATGGTATTCACCCATGGATTATGTAAACTTTAGTATTTACTCATGTTATCATAATTTATTATATTTACCCATTGTGTCATAATTTATTATATTTTCCCATGGTATTAATGCATGGATTTTATAAACCATCGTATTTACCCATGGTATTTTAAATGTAACAGGAGGCATGACTCTCAGTGAAAGATATCTTAAAACAAGTATAAATACAAAAATGTACCGTGGAGTAAATCACATTTTTTTTCATAATGTAGTCTTATGTGATATTGTCAATTCAATAAATATTTAAGTTCATTTTTATTTCTTTTCTGCAATATCTCTCTTACGCATGGTGCCATATTCTGAGTTATCTTTATAATATTTTTTCACAATATTTATCTTTTGCATTGTTCCCTAATCTCAATTCATTTTATAATGTATTTCTGAAATATTTCTCTCATGCATTATGACATATTCCTTTGTCACTCATAAAGTTGCAACTTGGATCACACCACAAAAAATGATTCATAATTCTCAATAACTCAACAGTTAATCAATGATTCATAAATAAAAATTTAATTCTCATGCAAGAGCTACTCAAAATTACAAAATAGTTGAAGATTTGGCTCAGACTCCTTCGCCTATGTCCGCTCTCAAGGTATTGCAGAGTTGTCCTGCCCAAAAGAAATATTTAATAGTAGCGCTTGGAGGATTAGATCCTTTGGATTCGAATCTTGTTGTATTTAATCATGAGAACCATACTCCTAAACTTCCACCCTAAATGTCTTTCATGATTCAAGTTGTCGTTAGAACTAAAACTATCTACCTCACAATTGTAGATGAAGGTGCCTCAACTTGCATAATGTTGCTTTCATGTTGGAAATCCATTGGTTCTCTATAGCTTAATCAGTCAACATCAACCCTTAAATCTTTTGATGGGAGATGATTTAAAACTTACAAGATTCTAATTCATTATAAGTAGAATTAGCTAGAAAAATGTCTCAGTAGAGGTCAAAGTCATTGACGGGCCTTTATATTATAACCTCTTTCTTGGCGAAACATGGGTTTATGCCATGGAAGCCATGGTATAAACCTATTTTACGACTATTTCTTTCCTTCACCAGGGGGAAATTGTGGCCATAGATCAACTTGCATTTTTTTCCAATGATTCCCAATCTACTTGAAGTATTCCACTTATGAATGAATCCCCACACTCTTATAAACATGTCGGGATAAGATTGTTTAAATATTCATCTTTAATGGGAATTTTTACACTCCCTTGATCCAGATTTATGCAGGAACACAATAAAATATAGAAATAGACATAAATACAGAGATGTAGTGGAAATAATGCTTCATTTTATTAATATAAAATAACTGAAATATGTTTACAGAAAAAATGAAAATAAAATAGCTAGGGCGATGGTAGCTTATCTATAAGAAGAGATGTGGTGACTACATGCCTCTGAACTGTGTTACAATGAGGCTCAAAGGCCTATTTATTGTTGAGAAAAAATGTAAAACCATAAACATCCAAAAACCCTAAACATCAGAGATATATTAGATTTAAGTTATTATAATAATTGTTGATATTTTCATGTAAATGAATTTACAAAAAAATAAAAAAACGAAAAAATAAATTTAAATAAAATAAATAAACAAAAATAAAACCAACCTAAATTCATCAAATTTCATAACATAAATGTTTTTTTAATTTATTATGAAAAATTTAATTAAGAATAAAGAATTTGCATAAATTTAAGTTAATATAATGATATGAAAAATGTATATATATTAATTTTTTATTTAAAATTTAAATTTAACTTTTTTAATTACATATATAATGTTAGATATTAGACTTTTGTGATCCATAATGCTAAAGTGAATGCATTTGGTATTAATCACATCATTAGGATTTGGTCAAGGTTTTGAACCATCTAATGTGGTTCATCCTTAGTACAAAGGTGAATTTTTTTTTTTTGATCTTAGAGAATAAATAGCAAGGAAGCATGGGGTCCAAAGTTAGTCGTTAGGAATTAGTTACTAAATTAATTCAGGTAAAAATTTTTTATAAATTAGTTGTTTTAGTTAGCCGATATTTATTATTTTAATTATATTTATCTATATTATAATATTATAAAATTATTTTATATAATGAGAATATTTTTATAATATTAAGTCAATTAATATTAATATAAGGGTTAAAAATACAAGAGCATGCCAACATTCCAATATTTATTTTTAGTGGGTCATACGTGCCTAAACTAGCTCTAATTTATCGCAATTGCCTCGTGGTTTCAGCCGACGAAGACTTTGGCGTGCCCCTCCTCAAGTGCTCCCATGGCAGAGCAGGAGGATGGACCCATGGCCCCCTCCTTTTGTTACATGGTTTCTGGTCACCCGAGCATTCAAAAATCCTCATTCTTCACTAGACATTCCTCAAGCATTGTCTTCAACTTTTGAGGAACTAAACCTGATGCTATCGCAAATCAAAATGGAAAAGGGAAAGATGATTTGATCCCTCCTTTGACAGGAAACTCCTATGACATTCCAGGAAATTCCTCTCCACGTCCATCAACCTTCCTGGATGTAGAAGACATAGAGTAACACCAGAAAAATGCAAGAAAAACAGAAAAGAAAATGTATTGTTGGCTTGAGGGGTCCTGACCAAGGTTCAGTATGCAAGGTTTTCCAACAAACCCCTATACTATTGGCCCTTTCGGTAGTGACCTGCTTGCACAGGTCACAGTCTCACCCGAAGTAGTATGGGTGGGTGCTGGAACCAGGTTTCCGCACCCTAAGAAAGGAAGGGTATGGCTAGCAGGCTGCGTTTTGTTCAGATTACCTCGTCTCTACACAAGGTTAAATATGTATCCAATCGCATCCACGTGCACTAGATCTATTATTATATGCTTCTTATAACATGAACACAACAATACATAACCCGAACAGAACAGATCTAGATCTACTTCAATGTACAGACTTTCGTAGCATGATATAACCAGAACATAATAGATCCAATCATTCAATATAAAGACCTTTGCAGCACAAAGACAGAAAATGCATAACACAATGATTATCAAAAATCCATTAAATAGTACTCACATATTCAGATCTAATAATCCAACATATTCATTCATTCATCACCATTACAATTCCCTTCCCAACCTGCGCAAACAGCAACAGGGTTCGCACACAGCTGGACTAGGATCTCCGCACACACAGCCAGTAGGAGTCCGTTCCCCAAAACCCTACTAGATTTCTTACACAACAGATCGCATCAATATCTCATAAAATCCTACCTCCTACAATCTGAAATGCCTCTCTATTTATAACAATCTAGCTTTAACATTCCTATGGTCCGCAACCCATGGTTTTCGGACCCCTAGTTTACGCTTTAACCCCATTACAATGCTTTCGGGGCTTTGACCCACCCCAAAACCCCAGCACTATACTAAATATAACAAAAATAACTAAAATGGACTGGTTTTGTAGCTTGTTTAGAATACCTCGTTCCAACAGTCCCCCAACACAATATTGTGACTCGTCCCAAGTCACTTTGGTGGCGCGCCTTCAATCTGCATGCATAAGGTAGCCAGGGAGCGAAGGAGGGGTGGAAGCACTTCCTTGCTTTGGGCCACCGCATGTTGCGCAATATTGATCATCGTCAAAGAAGTAGGCCCATCAAGGTCCGGACCAACACGTTCCAACAACTAGTGGAGGCGTGCAGTGGCTGACTGCGCATCCTGTGCAAGATGGAGTGCAACATCAGACCATGGTTTCAACTTTTTGTATGCAATCCTCTTGGAGTGACGGAGGTCCTCAATCTGGTGCATGGAAGTTGGGCGTTGCGCGGGTCTGGGGGGAGGTGTGGAGGCCCGAACTCATTCTAGAGCATCTTTTTCCTGCTCCAATTCCCATTGGGCATGCTGAAGCATGGGGTGGTGTCGTGCTTTCATCCATAGCTGTGTAGCCTCTTCAAAAAATTGGGCTCCCTGTGCCATTTGTTTCTGAATAATGCGTGTGGCGTCAGTGACCATGGCAATTTGCTGGGCACGTTCCTCCGGGGTCATGGCATACTTCTTGCACCATTCTTGGGCACGGCATTGTACTTCTTGTAATACACTGGCAAACAGTCTTTGTAGCTCTATAGTAGATAGTTGTGCCAAGTCTACTTGAATGTCCCCATGATTTAGTTCAAAAGTGTAAGTTGTGACAGTGCGGGGGAGTAAACATATGTTGCTTCTAGCGGGCGGGGCCTAGAAATGGTGGAGATGTCATAGCAGGTCTTGGTACCGTAGCATCCCTGCCGAACTTGGTTCGTAGCTAATCCTCCCAGGCGACAACCCGTGTGTAGTTCTATTACTGCACTCAGCGTCTCCCAGGCCTCTTATCAGTTCCTCTTGTGAGTCGGGATCCATAACAAAGAGACGAGCGTTATAAATTATAGGAATAAGTAAAAAAACCATAATGCAAGTAGCCAATACCACTTGAAAATTGAATAAATAGCCCGAGCCAACATCTCCCCTCCATCCATGCCCCAATCGAAGCTATTTAATGGCGAGGTAGCTCATACGTGGTGCGTACCTTCGATCTGTCGAACAGTGCTTATCATAAATGGCGATATTGATAACCTAACACCTTTTTTCTGCGTTTGTAAGTGCCTTTTCACATTAACTCGGGATGAGCTGACATTCTTCCTTTCTATCCAAGGTCATGTCTTGGTAGTGTCAGGGCATGGCCGACCTGGGTTCCTTCCGTATTTCGACTGAAGGTTGGCACATGGTGATCTTGTAAGTCGCTCAAGAGCCTTTTCGAAGAATTTATGTCGTTCGTGGAAGGAGAATTTTTTTACAGGACAGTTGCATGATATGTTCGTAGGTGATTTAATTCTTCAGTCGTTCGCAAACTCTCCCTGATACTTATGATTGTAGGCGGGTCCATAATCTGGTTGGTTAAGGGTCGGTCGCACCCTTGAGTGTTGCGTGCAAGTAGGTTACCATGTGGTTCGACCGATCTGGGGCCCCATCTAGCTAAGGGGGTTTCTATACGCATGATCACCCTACTCCAATACTTCCTCTAGGTAGGGGAGACAGGTCCCTACGCAGGTGCTTCATATCGGGTTAGTGGTAGTGCCTTGGACCTACATTCTGTGGACCCCTTAGGCTTCGCAGGTTTCAGAGTGTCATATGCGACCTCTTGGCAAGGCAAGGCTCTTCCCATGGTAAAAATGTGACGGAAGCTTCTGACGGTCTGAAGGCTATGAAGTGCCAAAACCTCATGCAACCGGCTTTGCTAATTCTCCATCTCATCATTGGAGTCGGAAAAGCATTCACTATCCTTTTCCCAACAGAGCATCCCTTCATCTGTGGGGTTAACCCAATCTTCATCTTGCGCAGTGATCTTATAGATATGATCTAATTCTTCCTTCATATGGATAGGCTCAGTATACCGGGCACCTTTTATGGGATCAAGGGATACTATGACACGTGTGCCTCCACTTTCAAACACCATGCTTTGTTTCTTTAGGTTAATAATGCCTCCCATGTCCATTGCCCAATCTAGTCCGAGGAGCAAAGGGTAGGGGTCCGCATCTTCAATGATCTCAATTACTTCAAAGCCAGCTAGGACCCTTGCTCCTGCAATGTCAACCATAACCTTTGGTAACCTCCCCAAGGGAATAATTTTCTGTTGATTTGCAATGCGCAGCTGGATAGTGGACCATTCCAATTTAGGCTTCCCATTCGTTGCTAGGTTTTCTTAGGTAAAACATTAGCATCGGATCCAAGATCCAAGATAACCTGATCATTTCATAGTCCTCGATTTGTGCAGTTAGCCGCATTTCTTTCCCTGTGCATTTCTTAGAGTTGTACAGTTTGTGCACGTCCTTGGTCTCAGGGATTAGGGTAGGCCGAGCTGCGCAGATATTCATTAAAGCTAGGAGGTTTTTTATGGCCTGTGGGTTCCTGAGAAATTTCAAAAATTCCTTCTAAAAGGTCTCAATTTCCTCCTCGCTTTGAGACTGTGCAGGGGCTACTGGTAGTGCCTGTTCTTCGCAGGGTACCTCTTTGTTTTCCTTGGTGTCCAGCCCACTAAGTTTTATGACCTTTACACTTGGATCTGCTTCTCTTAGCTCAGTCTTAACCCTCTGTACGTTCTGTGTAGGGGAAGGCTATTTTTCCTACATTCTGGCTATCAAGATCGGGCAGTCTTCTACCTCATGGTCCAGCTGTTTGCAGTATTTACATGACGGCCTGGTGGGATTAGGGCATTCTCTGGCAAAGAGCCCTATTTCTCCACAATTATAATAGATTAGCTAACCTCATCCTCGGCCTGCACTTCCTCCCTGGCCTCCTCTACCTCAGGCCGGTGATCCTCCAAAGTTCACAGTCATACTAGTCGATGTTGGGTATTATTGTACCCGATATAGGTTTTCTCGATCCATAATTAGGTCATAAATTTGAAAATTATGCTCGTCATGTCCTACGGATCAACAGAATCAACACCATTGTTGTTTTATCTCTGGGACATACACACCCAGCCATGGGTAATGGTTCATATCGTGTAGGCCTGCTACCCAACAATCATCACACCATAGCACAGACCCGCTTGATCCTGGTCGCAACAAGACAGGCTCCCTACTTACCCCTGGGTGCAGCGGGCTAGGTCCTCCAGCTTGCATATAATCAGTCAGTAGAGGGCACTAATCCTTTGTGTGACCAGACACTCGGCAACGTATACATCATAGATCTACGCAGACGTCTTTTCCTCATTCTTTTCATAAGTTCTGTATCTCTAGGTGCATATCCCCAAGTTGTTCTTGGATCTGTTGGACTCCTGCTGAGGTATCCTCCCGGGGAGCAGCTTCTAACTTCATAGCGGCTTCTACAACTTTCTCCTGTGATTCAAAGGTATGTTGATTCATAGGCATGTGCAGGTGAGGTAACAACATGGCGATGAACCATTTTGTATGTTTCCTATCATCATACTCGAACCCCCCTTCCCTAAGTGCCTTTTCAACCGTTGATCCGCCTCCCACACTGATTCAGACGCACCTTGTTTGAAGTCCTTTACGTCCGCCACTAACTGGGAATAGGACTTTGGTTTGCGGAATTGTTGCTTCAGAGCATCCTTAATATCCTGAATGGAGGTGGTTCCATTCTGGGCAACATATCGCATATACCAGTCCAGAGCTGTGTCTTCAAATGATAATGGCATCTGCACCCTTGTTATTGTATCACTTTCCACGTTCTGCGCAGTCCACACAAAGTCTGCAATGAACCAAAATAGATCCGTGTCCTCGTCTTCTACCCCCTTGAAGGTAGGTATTTTCATATGCGTAGCCATATCACTATCTAGGGACGACGTTATAGGTGAGTTCTTGCCTCTGCATGCCCTAGGTGGTGATGTGGCCAGTTCCTTCACTGGGCTATAGGCGGCCCTTCCTCCATCAAGGTTGGTCCGATAATACTTACCATTGCATGTTGCACTCCTTTCTGGATCTGAGGTCATTCAGTCGGTATGGCTACACAGAATGCTCTTCTCGCACAACAACTTCTTAATTAGTAAAGGTAACATCCTCAGAACTTACCCCGGAATCCTTTGAAGAATTGTCGCTCGGCCTTAGAGTATGATACAGATTGATCAATGGAAAACTCTGTCACAAAGCCTTCGAGCACACTATCCACCCAGTGATCCACCGTGCGTGTAATAGTGTTATCGGTTCTTTCCAGCTGTTCAAGAAGATTTGGAGTCCACTGAGTGACTCGCTCGTCCTTCCATCTCTTCTGGAATTCTACCAGCCTAGCCAGCCACTCCTGAAGCTCAATTTCAAAGGGTACAAAGAATATTTCATAGCTTTTAGTGAGAACATACCTATTCTTCCACCTTTCTGCCGTCAGTTTTTCACTTTGATTTTCACTTACTGCAAACTTCTGGATCTACCTTTCAAACCAGTCCTCGATCTATTTTCTTTCAGGCTTCCAGTATTCTCTTGTCATTACCCGATCCCTTTCTCAGATCTGTCCTGGCAATGGAACCATTTTTTGGCTTGAGGGGTCCTGACCCAGGTTCGATGTGCAAGGTTTGCCAACAAAACCCTATACTACTGGCCCTTTCGGCAGTGACCTGCTTGTGCAGGTCACATTCTCACCCAAAGTAGTATGGGTGGGTGCTGGAACCAGGTTTCTGCACCCTGAGAAAGGAAGGGTAAGGCAAGTAGGCTGCGTTCTGTTAAGATTACCTCGTCTCTGCGCAGGGTTAAATATGTATCCAATCGCATCCACGTGCACTATATATATTATTATATGCTTCTTATAACATCAACACAATAGTACATAACCCGAACAAAACATATCTAGATCTACTTCAATGTACATATTTTCGCAGCACGATATAACCAGAACATAATAGATCCAATCATGCAATATACAGAACTTCATAGCGCAAAGACAGAAAATGCATAACACAATAATTATCAGCAATCCATTCAATAGTACTCATAGATTCATATCTAATAATTCAACATATTCATTCATTCATCACCATTACAATTCCCTTCCCAACTTGCGCACACATCAGCAGGATCTACACATAGCTGGACTAGGATCTCCATGCACACAGCCAACAGGAGTTTGTTCCCCAAAACCCCAACATATCACTTACAAAATAGATCGCATCAATATCTCATCAAATCCTACCTCTTACAATCTGAAATGCCTCTCTATTTATAACAATCTAGCTTTAACATTCCTATGTTTCGCAATCCATGGTTTTCATACCCCTAGTTTACCCTTTAACCCCATTACAATGCTTTCAGAGCTTTGACCCACCCCAAAACCCCAGCGTTATACTAAATATAACAAAAATAACCAAAATGGACTGGTTTCGTAGCTTGTTTAGGAGACCCCATTCCAACATGTATCCCTAAAGCTAAGAAAATCCCTAAGTTAGTTATCCAATGCCCAGAGGTAGCAATATACTGAGACTATATGAAATAACACACAATGATATGAAAATTCATGGGAATTTGGCCCACAGAGAAGGCTCTCAACTGGTGGATTCAATCCAAATGGAAAAGAAAGGGAGAGATCAGACTTCAACTAGGATAAAAGGGGTTTTTCATAGTTATATTCGATCTCCTGGAGGATAGAGATAAAGTCTTTGAGGGAGGTCCATATTTATTCAACTCTGCAGGACTCTACATGCGATTTTGGAAAGAGAACTTCACTCTAGAGAAAGAGGACTTCACCAGGGTCTCGGTTTGGTTTCACCTCTACTCACAAGCCTAGAGACTATTGGGCTCCCTCAGTACTTAATGGCATTGGAGACGAGCTAGGAGAATATATAAAAATGTCTGAGAGTACCCAAAATGGTCATTATGTTTCTTACACGAGAATATGTGTCTACATAGATGTATCAGGTGCCCTCTCGGAAGCCATTAATTTATTTTTCAGGGATGAAGTCTGGCTACAAAGTATTGACTACGAACACATCCCTTTTCGATGCAGAAAGTTCCCTGAACACGCGCATCTCTTTAAGGACTGTCCACAAAATAAAACCCCTCAAAGAAATGAGAAAGCTCACAGCAAAAAGGATGAAAAATGTTTCACAAAGGTAGGCAACAAGAATAGAAACAACACAAAGATACACTAAAAAAAATACCAGCTTCAGGAAACTACCCACAATAAATTTGAAGATCTGAATGAAACGCAAGAAGAAACATGCATTTTTATCTCATGATGAGGGTGCAAAAATAATGAGAAAACACCAAGAAACCAAAGGTAAGAAGACAAGAAAGTGGAACATAACATCAATGAAGATGAAACTATTCAAGAAGATATAGAAATGTAACATGCCTAGGAGGCTCCCACACCGGAAGAGAATCGCATTGAAGAAGCACTGGAAGGAGTAGACCCTATATCAACGATAGAGGAAAGGAAGAAAAATGGCCTAGCTGCAATTCTAGAAGACCAAATCCAGAAAATTGAAGGGGAATACCTCCTCTAGAAGGAACCGAAACAAGGTTCAAGTCAAGCCTCACTCGGAAACTTCAAAGGAAATGACATACTGGATAATCTAGAGATAGGACAATATTACCCAAGAGGACCAAGCAGGAAAATAGGGAAGAAAACCATTGGTCAGCTACTACAAGAGCTAGGAGATCGCCTCATTAATTAAGGATAGGTAAAGGCTTTAACCCTAACCCCTACCATTTTTCAATGAATTTCACATCATGAAACATTAGAAGACTCAATGGTCCTGTAAATAAAAGAGCCTTGAAAAACAAACTCACATCTAACAAGCCTGATATCCTATTAATCAAAGAAACCAAGCCTCACATGGATAATATTACCCTAATCCAAAAAACATGTTTCAAGAACTACAACTATATACCAAACTTTGCCACTTCCACGGCAAGAGGAATCATGACTCTATGGAAGAGTTTTCAATTCGATCTTTCCTCCTTTTTGGCCACAAAACATTCAATAATGATTGTTCTGGACATCATAGGCACGAATGACAACATTTGTGTCACTAATATCTACACTCCCCATAGAGTTTCTAAAATAAAAAAACTGCTGCAAAGCTTAGGCTAGCTCCTATACTCCTTCCATCAGCTTTTGAAATCATAGCAGGTGACTTTTACATGGTGGTTAACCTAGGGTAAAAAAAGGGAGGCATAAGGAAAGTGGACAAGGATTCTGAATCCTTTCACAACACCATTGACAGTCTCAACCTAATTGACATTCCTACGAAGAATGGTATCTTCACTTGGAATAACAGGAGAGGAGGAGATTTACAAACAACATCCAGGCTTGATCGCTTCCTAATCTCGGAGGATATATATCTTTCTTCTTGGGAGAAAAGGATAAAATCCTCCTCCAAGCAGGGTCAGTCCACTGGCCTATCTCCTTAAAGATTCAAATCTCTTATGGACCAAAGAGCATACCCTTCATATTTGAGTCCTTTTGGATAGACCATCCAGAGTTCATGGATATAATTAAGGAATGGTGGGAGACCCCTTTACCTCAAAATGGGAACAAGATTTATAAATTCTAGCAGAAACTAAAATTTATCAATACAAATATTAAACTGTGGAACAAGAAAAAATTCGACAATATCACCTTGAAAAAATTTTATTGGAAGTGAAACAGGAAGCCCTCCAACAAAAAATAATAAGTAAGGGAATTAATGAATAGAGAAATTTGGAAGAACTTCATCTCCGAAAAATTTGGGAGGACAAGGTCTCTCAAGAAGACAAACTGTGGCAATAGAAATCCTGCATCAATTGGCTCAATTATAGGGAAATAAATTCAAATTTCTTTCACTTTTCGATGATACAGAAAAGGAGACACAACATGATCTTAGGCCTAAAATCCAGAGAGGGTAACCTCATCCATGCTCATGAGGAAATTGAAGTCAAACTCAACCAATTCTTTAGAAAACTCCTTACTGAGGTGAGAAATGATAGGCAATATCCATTAAGGAAATAACTAAAAACATTATGGGAATCCTCACCAAGGAACACAATCAAATTCTCCTGAGGAAGGTCTCCTTGTAGGAAGTGGAGGAGGTAGTCATGTCAATGCATAATGAAAAAGCATCGGGCCCAGATGGCTTCACAACATATTTCTAAAAATTTTGTTGGCCTTTGTTAAAGGAAGAGGTTCATGCTTTAGTGGAGGAATCTCATGTTCAAAATTCTATTCTAAAGGTCTTGAACGCCACCTTTCTCACCTTGATCCCAAAATCGGAGGGAGCTGACTCTCCAAATAATTTCGGCCCATAGCACTCTACAACGCCATCTACAAGATCATATCGAACATTTTGGCCAATAGAATAAAATCCATACTGCCTCTCTCGATCTCTCCGCACCAATCCAGGTGTGTGGAAGGAAGGAAAATCCTGGACATCATTCTCTCATAGGAAGTTATTCACTTTGTCAAATCTCAGAGAAAACCTAGTATGTTGATGCAGCTAGACATGTCTACATCTTTCGATAAAATCAGTTGGGAATACACGAAAGGAGTCTTAGAAACTTTTGTCTTCCATAAAGACTGCATAAAAAGGACCATGACTATGGTTTCAGGTGTGTTCTTCTCTATCCTCTTAAATGACTCCCCTTCTCAAACCTTCATCCCTTCGATGGGAATCAGACAAGGAGACCCCATATCCCCTTTCCTGTTTGTTATCATGGCTAAGGGTCTAGGTAGATCCATCTCAACGATTTCCTCCAAAGATGATATTTCTGGCCTTAAATTGTATGACTCTCCCCCCCCCCCCCCCCCTCACTCAACTCATCAGCAATTCATGGACGACACCATCTTAATGGGTACCCCTACTCTCAAATAAGCATTATCCTTCAAAGATATTCTTTCTAAGTTCTCTGAAGCCTCTGGTACCTCAATCAATGTGGAGAAATCTAAGTTGTTCTTCCTCAACACCCCAATATCCATTTAGAGGAACATAGCCAAAATCATGGAATTTCATATTTGCAATTTAACATCCAAATATCTGAGTGTCCCCCTCACTGACAAGCTCCTAGCTAGATATATTTGGGAAGATCTCACCACAAAATTGGAAAAAATATTAGCTAACCAGACTTTGAGAGCTCTCAATTTAGCTAGACGTCTAGTGCTTATTAAGTTTGTCCTGCAATTTATTCCCCAATACATGCACTCAGCCCTTGCTACCCCCAAATCCATCTCCTGCACTATTAGAAACATCTACAGAAACTTCCTCTAGAGAGGCTTGGAAAAAAGAGGAAGTGGGCACTTGTTGCCTAGGAAAAGGTTTGTAAACCCAAAAAAGTTGGGGGTCTCCATTTAATAAATACAAAAACTCTCGGGAAGGCCCTGGGGGAAAAAAAACGATGGAAATGGATTACCAACCCAAACTCCCCTTGGGGCAGAATCTGGAAAGAAAAATATTCTCCATCACACCATCAAGATCATCTCAGAAGGCTCTTTTTACCAGAATCCAGTAATTTTTTTTTCAAAAAATAAGGTAGTTGGAGTGTTTGAATTGCATTTTTGATGGTGGAAATGGACTCAGCACTATAAAAAACCCTTAGGGCACCCAAAATACTAAATATTGTGGTTCCATCAAGGGTTATGATATATGGAATCAATCATGGGACACAAAGAAATAATCTGGAACCACAGTTTCTAGGAAATAGGTAACAGGGAAAAAGAACTCTTATGGGAAGATGCCTGACAACAAAGCCTAGAGTTCAATCGAGAAAAATTCAGACATATGCGAATAAATATTGAAAACAAGGGTAATACAAAGGTAAAAAACTACTGGAAGCTAAGCAATGATGAAGCTATATGGAGGGAATGGCTTGAAGAAGAAGAATGGAACAACCAAAACAACCTCTATGTTTGGGATGAGTTCTCGGATAAACTAAAGGACATACAAATTCAATTTCAAACTAAGGAGGGAAAAATTAGATGGGGGAAGAACCCTGCGGGGCACTTCAATATTAAGGAGGCTTATGGCTACATTGCGCTTCATAAAATATACCAACCTGAGCACAAATGGAAAATTCTATGGGGAAGAAAGCTCTAGTCCTTATAGATGTGACCTTTTTGAGAAAAGTGAGGAAACAACAAACCCCTTGCTAAAAGAGTACATATTTGCTAACAATCTCTAAAATTGGGCTTACTTAGTCTTTAATGCTTCAGAGCAAGACAATTTTTTCCATTCTCAACACCATTGAGAATTGGAGATCCTCCTTTTCTAATAAGCCCTTGATTAGCAAAGCTTGGAATATTCTCCTAGGGATCATCTGCTGGGCTCTTTGGAAAGAGAGGAATGCGATAATTTTCAAGGATACTCATAAAATGGAAGAGGTTGTCCTATCCCTCATTAAGCAAACAATCAGGGAATCTGTGATCTCCTCTAAGCTTAATTCCCCCATTGACCCTCCTTCTCGCACGAATCTTCGCATTTTATTCCTCCTAGATATTTCGCTCACCCTCATACCCACGGTTTCAAGCAACTTGAAAATGCAGGGGTCATAGGCTCTATGGTCCCCTCTGGAGACTGGTATTCTCAGGTTGAATTATGATGGGGCTGCGAAGGGTAACTCAAGAAAAGAGGGTTTTTGAGGAGCTTTCAGAATTCTTAAGGTGAAATTATATGGATTTACGCAAAGCATCTCGACACCACCACAAACAATGCAACATAGCTGCAAGCCTTGGAACATGGATTAACAATAGGCAACATCAAAAACTTTGGGCCTTGGATTTTTGAAGGAAATTCAATGTTGGCTACTCAATCCAACTAAAAATTACTAGACGGGGTCGAAGCATCCAAGGTGTCTGAACAAAATCCTCTATAGGATAAAAAACCACATCGACCAATCCATTGTACTTCATTTCCAAGTTGTCAGAAGAAATAAAAATGGTTTGGCTGATAGGTTTGCTAATGAAGGTATGGGGGGACCACAACGTCTGGGTTCATTAGCTTGGGAAGAACTAGAAGAGGGGAGGTTACGTCAGCAGTGTGAGATCATCAATGCAAAGGACAAACACTATGATGATCCCAACGACCTTAAGATCAACGGTCGCAATCATATTTACAACAACCACCCAGACGGAGTCATTATTAATGATATTTGCGCCGATTCATAACCCCGAGGCAGCCATTGCTATGGGCGCAGGTGTTCGTGTTGTGACCCCTCCTGGGCGTTTTTTTCCATCCCCTCACCCTTGTCCAGTTCTAACCCTCACATCATTTCTAGGCACCTCCCATCGCCCACATTCATTCCCTGCCTCACATCTTCTCGCTCCCTAATTCTTTCCACTCTCTATGTATACCCTTCCCTTGCTCCCTATTACCCTTCTCTTTCTTGCTTCCATCTCCCTCTGCTCCCCTTCATCCACCAACTTCATCATCCCTCCCCCCCAGCATGGTACCTAGCCGAGGCTCTAGCTCTTCCCCCCTACGTGTCATAGGTCATGGATGAGAAGCCTCTCGTTGGAACAATCCTAGCACTCTGCCCATGACCAAGGCCAAACTTTTGGCTAGTCGTGCTGCTCTGACCTACGCAGTTGGCATTAACCTAGACACCCATGAAATAATTGAGAACCTAGAAGCACAGGCAAGGTTTCTCAGGCGTAGGGCAACGTCAGAGGATGTCGAACATGAATTTGAGTGGATTTCATCTTCGAGCCTCATGTAGGCAAGGTAGAATCTGTAGAGTTTGACCATTGAACTCTCATGGAAATTGAATACCATCCTTGGCTTGGTGATGCAGTAGCAGGCAGATGTGGCAAAGAATCTAGAGAGAAAAATTGATATGCTGATAGACAAGTTCGTCGTCTATGTTGAGGTAGTGCACGATTGTCGATTTGTGACCAAGGACACACACCGTTTCTCCATGCAGAAAAAGCACACCCACACAGGTGGACTCTTGCCCAATGTAAAAAAGGAAGTGGTTGGCGCCTCCTCAAGCGGTCCCGTGGCTCCATCTACTCAACAAGTAGCACTCAAGAGTTTCATATCAACCTGGACAATGGCCCGGTGGAGGGCATTCTGTAGCTCCTAAGCTTTGCTGATGGAAGATGGTGGTAGTTCGTTTTTACCATAATTTTTTTCATTGTGCTTTGTTTACTCTATCCACTATGTTTACTTCTTTGTTTAATATGAGCTCCAACAATGTAAATTTTCTTACCGTTCTCAGCATTGTTGCACGCTACCTCTCTAAACATTGTAAAAAGGATCATTCCAATGTAGTGAAGGCATGTTTTGCTATATCTATGCTGGAGCATTTGGCTCGCACCTTCCAATCTTTATTGTAAATACTATTTTTATATTTTAATATAATCTATCTTATTCACACAAAAAATATATTAATATAAGGTTGAATATTATAGTAAATTTAATAACTATTAATATTAAAATACATTAATTAAATTATTTAATTATATTAAGAGTATAGGTAAAGGCAAAAGCAGAGTGTGATGAGTATAATTTTTTTAAGAAGAATAAGAAAGAATAGAGAAAATAATGTATTTACATTTATAATAATAATAATACAAGAAGAAATTAAAAAGGAAGAAAACAAGGGGGGGGATTAAGAGGAGAGGGTCGGAATCCAACTCTTTCTCAATTTCAAACCATCATCCCTATTGAGGTTGATATCATGATTTTCAATCTCTAAAGCCTCTCTAAGTTTCCTATGGTGGAAATCATCAACCCTTGCAATGAAATTGGAATCCTCAATGGAGACATGGTGCTTGGATTTCTCACCATATTCAGCTTTGTGCCTAATGTCTGCAAGCATGCTCTTAGATTCCATGGTTAATAAAGGGACCAATTTCTCCAATGTAGGGAATCCTAATTGAACAAATAATATAGTAAACCCCTTTCATGTTTTTAGGGTCTACAAGATCATTTACAGATCAAGAGAATTTTTAATAGTATAAAAAAGTTTAAAAGTGACAAAAACTCTATTCCTTTTAAGAATATGGACAATCATGTGCATAATCCCTTTGATAAATAGAACCAGAATTTTTGAAATATGTGCTATTTTATTTTATTATTTGTAGTAATTGAAAGTGATAATTTTTTTTCGATCAATTAATTAATTTAAAATTTAATCTCCTCATACCATGAGTTCCATTCATCAAATTACTTTTATGACATTGCAATGATTCTAAAAATTATCCATGGGGTAAAAAATTAAAATTAAAAATGTTAAGCTATGGAAAGTTGCAACCTAATTGACAATGATGTACACCTACCTGAAAGTAAATGGGTTGTTATGTGACTTATATTTAATCCGTACCTATCCCTATTGTCTTATGAAGTTGTTAAAAAGTTATAAAAAGTGTGGTCGATTCATATACGTACGAACTATTATATCTGCAATTTTCAATAACTTTGAAAAAATGAACTCTACTACCCCCTATATTCTGACCACGTTGTTAAACTTGCCTGCACTAGTCTTGCCACATTCACAAATATTTGTAATTACCACCATTATATTGACCTTATCCTTGCCAGGCTGTTAACTGGCCATGTTTAGAATGCCATTCAGACTGATGAATGCAGGGGCCAATTTCCAAAGGGTCATGGATATAGCTTTTTCTAAAGACAAAGGCTACTTCATAGTCATTTACCTTGATGACATCACTGTTTACTCTAAGATTGATGAGGAGCACTTAATTCACTTGAGGAAAGTTTTTGAAAAGTGTACAAAATATAGCCTTTCCTTGAATCCTAAGAAAACATTGTTTGGTCTCCAGGAAGGAAAACTCCTAGGCCACATCATCTCAGAAGAATAAATCAAAATATACCCCAAAAGGATTGAAGGCATATTACAAATCATCCATCCTAAAAACATTAAAGAGTTACAATCTTTCATCGGGAAGATAAAATTTTTGAGGAGGTTTATCCCCAACCTTGCTGAACTTTTGAGGAATATTACAAGCATAATTAAAAAGGAGATAGGGGTTAAATGGACCTTAGAAGCTAAACAATCCTTTGAACTAGTCAAACTAGCCCTCACTCAAACACTGGTTCTAATCAGTCCCGATTTTACCAAAGACTTCTACATTTTCTCATTTGCCTCTGAACATACCATTGTTGTAGTGTTACTGCAAAAGAACATGACGGGGAAAGAATAACCCATAGCCTTCTTCAGCAAATCCCTTAGAGATGATCCTTTAAAATAGAACATCACGGAGAAACAAGCCTTTGCCTTGATCAAGGCATTGAAAGACTTTAGAGTTTATATCTTACATTCTCATATCATTGCTTTTGTTCCACACTCAGTTGTCAAGGACATTTTAAATTAGGACCCTGATGGTGAGAGGGGAAAGTGGATTTCCATTATCTTAGAATATAACTTAGAAATTAGGCCCACTAAACTAGTTAAAGGACAAGGGCTTGAAAAACTCATGGCTGAGTCAAATTTCAAAGCCTTATATATGAATATGGTTGATGTTTTAGAATAACAAGAAGAATGCACCACTCCCATGTTGAAGAAGCATTTCTGAATTCGTCTTGGTATGTTGATATTCTTTATGTGCTTTTCTATATTAATGCTCCTCGTACATTATCAAAGACAAAAGTTAGATTCCTGAAACAAAAAGATTTGAAATTCTTCATTTTAGATGGAATATTATATTGGAATAATCCTATTGGTATACTGCTTAAATGTTTGCTTGAGGATGATGCAGGTAAGATCATGCATGAACTGCATGAGGGAGAGTGTGGAGGCCATCTTTACTGGAAAACCACAACCAACAAAATCCTTAGAGATGGCTACTATTGGCCCACCCTTTTCCTTGACACCCACAAACTAGTCATGACTTGCCATAAATGCCAAATCTTTTATGGCAAGAGAAAACTCTTACCTTTGCCTTTACATCCCATTATTGTTGAAGCTCCTTTTCAACAATGGGGTTTAGACTTCATTAGAGAGATTCACCCCACCTCATCTGCACAAAATAAGTGGATCTTCATTGCCACTGGTCACTTTACCAAGTGGATAGAAGCCATCCCTTCTAGAAATGCCACCAATTCAGTTATTATCAAATTTCTTGAGACAAACATCCTGTTTAGATTTGGTTTCCCCAAAAAAACACAAAACAGGAAAAATAGAAAAAGATGGCAGATTTGAAAAGAGGTAAAGCCCCATACCCAAAAAATAGTGCTACTGAAAGTGAGCAACCTTAAATTCCACTACTTGTTCAAAAATAAGGTCTTGTTTCAAACATCTAGCCTAATCATGGCTTAAAAATGTTTTCAATTTATTGTTGATAATTTAGTTAAATATAGCTGGTCAAATCATTCAAAATTGACTTATCAAAAGATAGATTAGGAATGAAAGATATTGGTTACACATGCTCAAAACTGAACCAAAGAGGAAAATAGGGATGCTTAGCACATGTTTGATCACAACCCTCATATTTCCTAAAGGTCTTATTTCGTACAAAAATAATATTTGTGTGCAGCTTGTTCTTATGCCATAAACCCATGGTAAGTCAGATTGTCTAATCCTAATTTAAACCATGTTTTCAATTTCATGTTTATAGCTTAGTGAATGAATCTTGTCAAATAGTTTAATCTTGACAGTTGAGTAGTCTTGGTAGAGAATAAAAGAGTTCATTAGCATAATATGAACTCTTAGAAGGAATAAGGTAGAACTAGATAGTTTTTTTTTCTTTCAAAAGAAGAAATTGTCATGTTAGGCATGTAGGTTGGGTAGGTAGAGATGAAGCTGATCACAACTTCCAAGAAAGCATCAGCAAGTGAAAAGAGGTAAAAATATTCTCAATGGATGAGGCATTGATCTCCATGAAAGCCAGAGATTTGAAAGTTCTGGACACATCCTGAAAAGGAGCTGCCCTCCCTAAGTGGAGCCACTGTTAGTCATCAGTAATTTTTGATTTTATAGATGATTAAATACTTATCCTAGATTTCTAGAAACAAAGTTCTTGAATATGATCCCGAGGATAACTTTTTTACTATTTCATCCTCCCATCATACCAAGCTCAGCTCACTAATCCCAGAAGACCCATCATGGGCACATGTCATTCATTTTGTCTATGTTTGTCACCTTTGGCCTTCAGTCCTCTATTTTGTTTGTACCCTAAAAAACCCCTCCACTTCTACCTAGGGCCACCAATCAACCATCTCTCTTACATCTCCAGAAATTCCTCAAGCATTAGTGATCTCAAAACTATCTCTGTAGGCCCTTTAGATAAATCAAGATCTTTGGATTTTGGATCTCCAATACATCAGTCTATCAAAAACTCTGTTTTACACTTGATGACCTCAAAGCCAAGTTTTTCAGTCAAAGGCCAAGTCCAAGGAACCTTCCACTAGGTCACCTAGGGTTTCATAGGTCATAGGGTTGAATTGGTATTCTAAAAAGTCTCTGTTTTTCCTGTATAAAGAGGTTGCATTCAAAGGAGAAGAAGGTCAAGTGACTTGGTCCAAAACTGATCAAAAACCCTTCAAGGAAAGGCCTTCTTTGCCAAAGCACAAATTATGCAAGGGACAGCTACCCTTGTTCACATTTATGCAAAAATGATCAAGATTGCCATCAACACACGAAGAGGTAAGGTAATGGGATGAAATCATCACAAGAAGAAATCCACAAAAAGGAGAAAGGTAGCAGGCCTGTGTTTAAAGAGAATCAGGGTTTTGTGATTGATTTCCAAGACATTGTTGCCAAGCAAAGGAACATCACAAAGACCACAAGGACTGAAGACACCTCAACACTATCAAGAACACATTGAATATTTTTAGAAATAATAAATGAATTTTGAAGGGTTATTAAGAACTTAGAAGACAACACTGTTTATTTTTCTCTAACAGCCCTAAAAACTAAGAGTTTGGAAAGATGGACAGGACAGGTCAAATGAAGAAGATGAGTCCTCCTTCATAATCAATAGAAATCATTCAAAGGATATCCAAGGTGCCCTCTAGGGTTTGTCAAACAACACTGCTTCACCTACACCAAAGGAAGAAATGGTAAAAGAATATTAGTGTGATGAAGCCTTAGCTTTCAAAAGATACAGTCCAAGGTCTTCAAAATGGTCAAGACAAAGAAAACATAAGGTAAAGTGCTAAAGGAGAAAACCATGCTAAGAATAAGTTCACTCTTAAGAAAATGAGGTGTCAAAGTCCAAACAATGACAAGTAGACCAAAAACCCTATGTTGTGGCACCTGCAGAAATTAGAAGTGGCCAATGGAAAAACATGGTAAACCTGATGCACACCTCTCTATCAAAAAGACATATCTCTGTCAAGTCTACAATAGGAAAAAAACATGTATCAGGTCACTTGCAATAAAAAAATGCCTAAGGAGATAAAAACAAGGTTTTCAGTTTGATGGATATATGCCAAAGACAGTTTGAAGCAGTGCCCAAACTTTCAAAAGTTAAAAAGGGATGAAAATGACATCTACACCTCGTCAGCTAGCCATCACCACAAATAGAAGAAGACAAAATGCCTTGAAGAAATTATTTAAAACCCTCCAAAAGATAAAAAGGCATCAGTCAAAGGAAAAAGATTAAAACATAAGAAAAGTGGCTTTATAAGTGTAAATTATTTCTCTCAAAGGGTATAAAGGTTTTTTTGTTTCATTTCAAACTTATTGACCACTTGGTGAGGATAAAGAAGCCTCAGGGAGAAAAACAGGGTTTTCGGGCTGTTTCTGGGCAAAGTGGTTCTCGCGCTATGAAAACCACCGGCATTACACTAATACAGGTCGGCACTGCGCAAACCAGCCCTCCGCCTATTCAAAATTGCACTACGTTGCACTAATAACCCCCGACACTATGCAAATCTCGGGCGTTGTGCTAACGGGCCACCCGACTCACCCGAAGACCGGCAGATATTGCATGCACCCGATGCTCCACCCGACACCTCTGCACGACTAATCGAGCGTTGCGCTAACGAGCCACCCGACACCTTTGCACGACTGCTCGGGCACTATGCAAAGACATTCCCAACTCGTCCAAGAGACTGGCAGACAGTGCACACGCCCGGCGCTGCGCTAACCATCGTACAGGTCTTGTCGGCACTGCGTAAACAACTCGACCCGATAGCTCGGGTAGGGCATTGCGCAAATGCAGAGAGTCTTCAAAAGGAAAAATATCTTGCCCAAATTCCAATTTTCATCCTCCATTCGCCTCCAGGATTTGTAGAAGACTCAAGAATTGGTAGGTAGCCTTTTGTCTTTGTCCCCAAGCAAAATTTCAAGTTATTTTTGGTCTATTGTGCCTTCAAAGTTAAAACCCTAGGTGGGTAAACCCTAGGTCTTGCATAAAAGAGCCTTTATTTCTAAAATTCCTTAAAACCAATTGATGTCATGTGAGGGTAACTAAGTAAGGGTAACTGCAATCCACTTTTGAGAAGGCCTCCTAAAGCTACAAGGAAACTAAACCCTAAGAACCCTAGCCTCCACACCACTCATTCTCCAAAGTGGACTCCATCACCTTATCACCTTGCTTCAAAAAACCCTATTTGTAAACCAGTATCTCCCATCATTATGTCAGGAGCTGAGAACAACAGTGGTAGTGATAAAGGTCAAAGGCCCTTGAGACCAAAACATAAGGGAGGAAAAGTGAATAGATTGGAACCTCAAAGTACATTGGCCATTACCTCCTCTCCTAGGATCCTATCATGTTTTCAAAATGCAAGATGTTTTCAATTTTGTGATAGGATTAAACAAGTGAAGAGCCACCCTAAGCTCACAAGGCTCCTCATTCTCAATTTACATAACAAGCACTCAAGCCTTGCAAGAGTGGATTTTTAGATCTCAGCAGGTGCCATCTCTGAGGCCACAGGTATTTGAGCTATGGGTGAAAATTGGTTTAAAAAGGGTAAATTGGATAAATAATTTTTAGAGCCATTTATCAAAACAAGGTATAGAGGAGGCAACAAAACAATTTTCCCTTTCTCATACCTCAAACAAAAATTTGCCTCCTTGATGTTGGTTATCATAAAATACTTCACTTGTGAAGGGAGGTACTCTAGGCTCTATACCTATCATGTCAAACTCCTCATTAATTTCACAGGGGCTAAGGTGCTCAACTTTCCCTACTATCTCTATAGGAGCATTGATAAAATGTCTTATGTTGTCCGGAGGAGGAATCCCACACAACAAATGCATAGCTTGTTCCACCATTCCTTGATCAAGATGGTAGTATTACATCAGTTGGAGTAGCAGGGTATACCTTGGGATGTTTTCATAAACCATGAAGCCTTTACAAACCCATAACCTCCTCATCAACCAAATTTTCCTTCCTCATCTGCAAAAATACCCTCACAACAAGAAAACCTCCCTTCCTCTCCTTCTCTTTGTGCATCAGGTGAAGTAGGAAGTGGCAATGAAGAATCACAAGAAGATCAAGGTGAAGGTGATGAAATTAGTGAGGAAAAGGCAGAAATTAATGAGGAAGAGCAAGAGGGAAATGATGGTGAAGAGGAGGGAAATGAACATAGCAGTGGTGAAGACAAAGCAATGACAAATCAAAGGGAGGGAGTGATGATAGTGATGCAAATGAGTCTGACCAAAATAAAGAAAGGGATGATGCAAATGAACACAGCGATGACCAAGAAGATAGTGAGGAAGATGAAGGGGGTGACAGTCAAAAGGACAATGAACATGACTGTCAAAAGGAAAATATGCATGATCATGATATTGAGCAAAGTCATAGTGAAGACAGTGACAATATGGAAGAAAATGATGAGGCAGAAATAGAGTTTGATGAAGAGGAAAGTGACAAAGAAAATGACACTGATAGGACAGACAGTGAGGAAAAAGATAGCATGGGAGAAAGTCACGATAGTCATGACAGCTGTCATGACAGTCATGACACTAATCAGCCTCTTAGTGACAATAAAAGTGATAACAGTGTAGGGGATGATGAAGAAAAGGACCCTAGTGATGAACAAGGCCAAGGTGAAGTAAGTGTAGGGGCTGATAGTCCTAATAAAGACCAAAGCTACAAAAAATAAGGTAGTAAAGAAGGTAATGATGATGATGGTATTGAAGGTCAAGAAATCAGTGATCAAAAAAAGCATGAGATGATTTATATGGTTCATAGTGAAGGTGAAGGGGCTGGTGACAACACCAAGGGTCACAACCATGATGAAGACAAATACAAAACCACCATCACTCCTCTTACATGCACATACCACAGAGGGCCAAGGAAAGTGTTTGTTGCCTCCAAAAGGTAAGGGGCCTTGCCATCTGCATCCATTCCAAGGCTTGACAAGGGAAAAGATAAGATGAACTAAGTTAAGAAAGGTAAGAAAGGCAAGTTATCTACTCAAAAGCCTCAATTCATTGACCTAGATAGTGACATTGTAGATAAGGAGATGGCCACTATACTGCTACTCCAAAGCAAGGATGATGAAACAAAGGAGTGGGAGAAGGATTTTGTTATGGCCCAATACATCATTCAGTATTATAAGAATTATCACAAACACTTCAAAAAGATAAAAAGAGGCCGGGCACTCCAGAAAAATATGACAAAGTACTATGCCATAAAACACAAGATTGTTTGTGCCAAACTGAAGGAAGCCCTCCATGAGGCCCAAACCCTAAAAGAGGCAAAAGAGCATGAAAACCTTGGATTTTTGGATAAGGCTTCTCAACAGTTGTCCAAGACCCCTTAATGGAGCTCTCCACCAATTTAGAGCAAGTTTGAAGCAATTTTGGTTTTTTGTGATTTTTAAGGCTCATTAGTGCACTAATGCATGGAGCATCTCCAGGAGGAGGACTTGACATTTTTGGACTTCTCACACCTATTACAGTATTCTCAACAAGTTTCAGATGATTTGAAGCAGGTTTGATCCCTCAAAAGGTAAAAAACCCCTCTATTTTCACCTTTCTGCCACTATTTTAGGCTTGGCACTGCGCAAATGATAGTCATGGGATTTTTAAATTTTTTACTAGGCTATAAGATCTGGATCAGGAAAATACAAGACTTCTTGGAACTTAGACTCATCAGACTTCCAATGAGCCATCACGGAGCCATATCTGACACTAGGAAGGGGTCCAAAACTCAGTTGCAAAAGTCCCTATTTTTTGTTGAAAGTGGCGCTGTGCAAATGGACTGTTTAGTGTGTTTTGGACCAAAAGTCAAAAAAACACACTCATTTATTGAAAATTCATTTTTTAGTGTTTTTTGAAGCAAATCACTCTAGAATTAGGTGCAAGAAGTTATTTTAGCATTTATTTCATGAGATATTTTGTGCCTTGGGCCTTGCATGGTCTCTTAGGCATAAATGACCTGTTCCAAACTCTTCATAATGCTCAAGAAACCCAAAATTGACTAAAATTTCATCATTTTTGGTTGAAAATTGAGAAATTTATGACTTATGCAAAAAAAATGTCCAATGTCCCCCAAAAACCCCACTAAAAGTGGGAGAACTCCAGTTAGACTCTCCAAAATAGGTGGTCATCCATAACTGGCGAAACCGCGTGCTAAATTTGGCGAGACATTAAATGCTGACAGTTTATGGTTGGCGCGTTCAGATGCGCATATTCTGGTGTAGTTAGTTCACTAGTGGATAAGGATTAGACCACACTCTTGGTCACAATACTAAGGTTCTATGCTTAGGGGCTAGCACAAAGGGGATTACCCCTTTTATTTGTTGGGAAAAATACTGAGAGGGGGGGTGAATTAGTATTTAGAGCTGACTGAAAACTTTTTAATTTTCCTTTCTCTTAAACCATATTCTGCATTACTGCATCCAACTTGTATGTCCAGAGATCTTTTTATGTCTTTACTTAGATCATTGCATCATTCATTCATCAGATAAGCAGTAAGCATGAACAAAAATAACAGAACAAACCATCAAACATAAGCAGCACATATGAACACCAGTATTTAAGGTGGAAACCCAATTCGGGAGAAAACCACCGCTGCTGTTATCTCAATCTTCGATATTTATTATAAAGAAAACTTCTTACAATTTATGCTGGTGCAGACTCATACCAGCACACAGGCACCCACCTGCAGAAGGCTACAACCTTCTCTCATTTACCAGCCTCTTCTGGAAGGGAGCTACAACCCCCTGCTCTCGTTTACCAGCCTCTCCTGGAAGGGAGCTACTACCCCCTGCTCTCATTTACCAGCTACCACTGGAAGGGAGCTACAACCCCCTCACTGAAGGCTTCGACCCTCAGATCTACTGCGGACCACGTTTCATCAATTTTCAAACTGGATCCGCCAGTTTCCACACGACATACCTTGCAGGCCACCAGATTTATTCATTCAGTACACTCACACCAGTTCTTCATGATTTCGTCTGTCGTTCAAACCATAGATTCATCGTTGTCAGATCATTATATCCATGGGTGCATCGTAGATTCAGATTTATCAGTTAAGAATAGAGTTCATCCATGCAGATATTCCTTAGAGAAATTTTATTCATTCACCACCCTTACGCATGCACACTTTGTACAATAATTGTCTTCTCCTTATATAGTTTTTGCCTTTAGTAAAACCATGAGTCCAAACCATCCAACCGTTGATGGTATTCCTTCTTTTATTGGAATTTTTATTTATCAAATTCGTGGAATTTGATAAATAAATATTATTCACACCCTTTGATACTTAAAAATTTATATTAATAATCTGCGCTTTTATCAAATGGCCTTTTTAAAATAGACCTTTGGATTCGGCCCCACATGCATAATCGACGGCTTAATAAATATTATTTGAAATTGGGGCCCACATAAATACGCACATGATACCATAAGTAAATTTCGCGCAAGTCCAGCGTCCGATCACCGTTAGATAGTAGGCTTCCAGATCAACGACATATATGCATATCGCTCGACCTCCGATGCCGAACGTTAACGTGCGATGGCCTGTCGTAATTTGTGTTATCCTTTGCGCACCTTCCGAACACAGCCACCGTCCGATGGCGTCTTCCTAGATTCTCATACAGACTAAACACCTTCAAATTATACATAAAGAGCATAGGTTCACACACATTCATCTATCAAGTCCTTAACACAGATTTAACCATACATGTTCTTCATGCGCTTACTTCAAAAACTGACTTCTCTTTTCCTGCCTCTGCTACCTCTTTGCTGCCTTCAAGGATCCGCTCATCTATTCCATTAATTCCTTCAATTTATACACTAAATCTTTAATTTTGAATCCTTGCCACAGGGTTTATGATGTTTATGGATAATGATTCATACTTGTCCACAGGGAATCAACTATCCTTCCTTCTGAATTCTATCAAGAATTTCACAGAGAATGCAGAACCTTTTTCTGTTTGATGGCCTTTTTCTTCCTATACTATCTCTGGACAACTTTCAATTCACTTCTTGTCCCTGCTCCTTGACTGATACTACTCTCTGTAGCTCAAATTGTAGATGCACTCTTTCTTTGTTCTTCTCTGCTACATTTCTTTTCTCTGTTCCTAGTTACTGTTTCAGATGCCAATTCCTCTGCCACTGTTTTCTCTGATGTCTCTGCTGCCTTTCCAGATCTCCAATCAACCAACCCTTCTAAAACTGCCTCAGCTTCATATTTCATTTTCTCTTTTCTTTGTTGCTGTTTCAAGTGCTCCTCTTTTGACATTGATGGAGATACATCATTCTTACATATTTAACACATAGGTTGCTTATCATAGGCAACTTATCAAGTAGGTTTCCATCAAGGACAACTTCATCAAGTAGGTTGCCATCAACTTTATCAAGTAGGTTGCCATCAAGGACAACACGCTGCATCATATTGCCAACAATCTCCCCCTTTGGACTTGATGGCAACCATGATGGTGTTTGATCACCACAACAGATAGATACATTGATTATAACCATTATTCAAACACCATGATACTCTCCCCCTTTGACATCAAGGGCAAAGGTCGGATCAAAACCAAAACAAGGTTTCTCTTCTCTTGTAGAAAGAAGAGCTCTGTAGATATGATGTGTACTGAAGTTACCATGCTCCCCCTGAGTTCATGCTGAATCTTCAATCATAATATTCAATGAAGTACATGTTTCTATGACCTTTCCTATCACCAAGGACTCAAACTTACATCAATGAACCAATCAAGTGGATTTACATATGTGACACAAGTACCCAACCAAGTGGGTTTACAAATTTGATCAATTCCTTACATGACTGAATATTACAATTTTACATCATAGGTCTCAACATGACCTTTTCATCACATTATAACTTATACAATCAAGACCAAAGAATCTCAAGCATGAGATCAGACCACAGCAAATAATTAGAATGCCAACAATGCATCCTTTTCATAAGACCAAAGCTCCCCCTTAGATGATACGTTATTGATTCCTATAGTGTATCTCACATCACTCTTGCAGTCATTATGATAAGTAAACTTTTTAGAAACAGATGACTGCAGTAGGGTCAATATTCTCTACGTTTCTGACCGGTCCTCCTTCTTTTTCCAGCTTTGATTGAGGTTTCTTATTGTGTGCTGGAAATTATCCATTTTCTCAGATCTATTTACCTTGCATTCCTTTTCTATATTACCATACTTGTTACAAGCATAACATCTTGTGTGACCAGAGAAGTAAGCATAGGGATCATAATGTGTTTTTCTATTCTTTCTTCTATTGCAATCAGCTGCTTTATGACCAAACTTGCTGCATGAAAAACAATATCCCTTAAAGAAACCTGAGTACCTCTCTATGTGGAATCTGTTTGCTTGTGACTGAAACAATCTGCTTCTGCAATTGGCTGCAACATGCCCATGCTTATGACATTTAAAGCATTCAACATTATTGATCAAAGGAAGGAATGATTTCTTTTGAGAGTGCATGATTGTCGGTTGACCTTCTGTTTCTTTCAACACTTCAGATTTTGCATTGATATCCTTTGAATCTTTAGCACTTCCTTGTGAACTAGATTCTCCTTTAACAGTTTCATGAAAACCAAGACCAAATTTAACAGAAGGAGACCTTTGATTACTAAGAATATTGTCTAGAATATTAGTACTATCTTGAAACCTCAAGAGTTTATATTTTTCTTCTAATTTACCTTTCAAAATATTTACCTCAACCTCCAATCTTTGGCATTGCTTCTTCATACTTTCTTCGACCCTTCTTCCTTCTTCTACTTGATCATTCAATTTTAAAATCTCTTCTTTCAACCCATTTTCTTGTTCTTCAAATGTTTGTAGAAGTTCTTCATTCTTCTTGTTTGATTTTTCCAGATCTTCTTTCAGAGAGATGATTTATGCTTCAAGTCCTTCTTTTTCAAATGATTGTAGAAGTTATTCATTCTTCCTTTTTTATGCTTCGAGATCTTCTTTCAGAGAGATGATTTCTGCTTCAAGTCTTTCACTGTGATTGGTTGCATAATCGTACAACCTTTGATACTTGTTTATCTGTCCATTCATTCTAGAGATCATATCTTTGTAGATAGATTCTTTCTCCTTAGATAATATTTGTTGATTTTCAAATTTAATATTGATAACTTTTTCTATATCCATAAAATTACTTTCACTATCTTCACCATTGCATGCACAAGAAAGTGAATCACAAGAACAACAATAAATATCTGTTTCATCTTCTTCATTTTCTGCTGCACATGTTTCTGAGATATCTCCTTTCTTTGAGTAGCCTTTTTCTTTTGCTTCCTTCCCATTGCGATGGATCTCCTTCAAGAGATCAAGCTTCTGCAGAAGGACCTGCTCTGATACCAATTGTTGGGAAAAATACTGAGAGGGGGGGGTGAATCAGTATTTAGAGCTGACTGACAAATTTTTAATTTTCGTTTCTCTTAAACCATATTCTACATTACTGCTTCCAACTTGTATGTCCAGAGATCTTTTTATGTCTTTACTTAGATCATTGCATCATTCATTCATCAGATAAGCAGTAAGCATGAACAGAAATAACATAACAAACCATCAAACATAAGCAACACATATGAACACCAGTATTTAAGGTGGAAACCCAATTCGGGAGAAAACCACCGCTGCTGTTATCTCAGTCTTCAATATTTATTATAAAGAAAACTTCTTACAATTTATGCTGGTGCAGACTCATACCAGCACGCAGGCACCCACCTGCAGAAGGCTACAACCTTCTCTCGTTTACTAGCCTCTCCTGGAAGGGAGCTACAACCCCCTGCTCTCGTTTACCATCCTCTCCTGGAAGGGAGCTACTACCCGCTACTCTCGTTTACCAGCTACCATTGGAAGGGAGCTACAACCCCCTCACTGAAGGCTTCAACCCTCAGATCTACTGCGGACTACGTTTCATCAATTTTCAAACTAGATCCACCAGTTTCCACATGACATACCTTGCAGGCCACCAGATTTATTCATTTAGTACACTCACACCAGTTCTTCATGATTTCGTCCGTCGTTCAAACCAGAGATTCATCGTCGTCAGATCATTATATCCATGGGTGCATCGTAGATTCAGATTTATCAGTTAAGAAAAAAGTTCATCCATGCAGATATTCCTTAGAGAAATTTTATTCATTCACCACCCTTACGCATGCACACTTTGTACAATAATCGTCTTCTCCTTATATCGTTTTTGCCTTTATTAAAACCATGAGTCAAAACCATCCAACCGCTGATGGTATTCCTTCTTTTATTGGAATTTTTATTTATCAAATTCGTGGAATATGATAAATAAATATTATTCACACCCTTTGATAATTAAATATTTATATTAATAATCCGCGCTTTTATCAAATGGCCTTTTTAAAATAGACCTTTGGATCCGGCCCCACATGCATAATCGATGGCTTAATCAATATTATTTAAAACTGGGGCCCACATAAATACGCGCATGGTACCATAAGTAAACTTCGCGCAAGTCCATCGTTCGATCACCGTTAGATAGCAGGCTTCCAGATCAATGGCATATATGCATATCGCCCGACCTCCGATGCCGAAAGTTAACTTGCGATGGCCCGTCGTACTTTGTGTTATCCTTTGCGCACCTTTCGAACACAACCACCGTCTGATGGCATCTTCCCAGATTCTCATACAGACTAAACACCTTCAAATTATACATAAAGAGTGTAGGTTCACACACATTCATATATCAAGTCCTTAACATGGATTTAACCATACAGTTTCTTCATGCACTTACTTCAAAAACTGAATTCTCTTTTCCTGCTTCTGCTACCTCTTTGCTACCTTCAAGGATCCGCTCATCTATTCCATTAATTCCTTCAATTTATACACTAAATATTTAATTTCGAATCCTTGCCACAGGGTTTATAATGTTTACAGATAATGATTCATAGTTGTCCACAGAGACTCAACTATCCTTCCTTCTGAATTCTATCAAGAATATACATATAATTCACAGAGAATGCAAAACCTTTTTCTGTTTGATGGCCTTTTTCTTCCTATATTGTCTCCGGACAACTTTCAATTCACTGCTTGTCCCTGCTCCTTGACTGATACTGCTCTCTGTAGCTCAAACTGTAGATGCATTCTTTCTCTGTTCTTCTCTGCTACATTTCTTTTCTATGTTCCTAGTTACTGTTTCATATGCCAATTCCTCTGCCACTATTTTCTTTGATGTCTCTGCTGCCTTTCCAGATCTCCAATCAACCAACCCTTCTAAAACTGCCTCAGCTTCATATTTCATTTGCTCTTTTCTTTGTTGTTGTTTCAAGTGCTCCTCTTTTGACATTGATGGAGATACATCATTCTTACATCTTTAACACTTAGGTTGCTTATCATAGGCAACTTATCAAGTAGGTTTCCATCAAGGACAACTTCATCAAGTAGGTTTCCATCAAGGACAACACTCTGCATCATATTGCCAACAATGTTCAAATGTTTTAAGCCCGCGGTTTTGGAGCTGGAGTCACATTTGACAGGGCTGGACCCTAAAACCTTTTCTCCACCAACCAACGAGCTGACTTCACATTCACGCCTGCTCAACTCATCAAGACGTTTTCCCATGGCATGTTGGTCGGGTCCCTCTGCCCGAGTTGTTGGGTCAGGGGTTCAAACCCCATGAACTACACCATTTTCCCAAGATATTCAATCCTTAAGCCTAGGGCCACGTCACACCCTCTGATAGGCTGTCCACAACCTTATAAAAAAATATTTTTTTTGCATAATATATATATATATATATATATATTTTTTTAACAAAAGTTTTCATAAGGTCAAATTGAGTCAAAGGTCAATTTTTGGAGGTTATTAGACGATTTCAAACCTCAATAACTTTCACATACGAACTCAGTTTTGAGAACCATTCACGGCACTAGAATCGCAATGACGAGGCCTTTCCAGTCGTTCACATTTCAACCATTTCTGAGCACTTCCATTTTGAGCAACTTTTTAACTTGGACATGATTTCCTGATCACACCTCCCTAATGGGAAGATTTTGGACCCCAAAGTCTCTCTGAACTACATAAACTAAAGATGAAGAGATTGATTCTCCACTCTTCCAACCTTGAACCACCAAAATCTCCCTGATTTAATCAAATTGATCTTCTCATAAAAAGATAAATTCTTCCTTGAATCTGTTGACCGATTGTTGCTAACCTTGACTGTGTCATGATGTGAATTTTTTAAACTTGTAGAACATCAACTGAAATTTGTAGAAAACATACTACTCCTACAATGGTCTACCTTCAAAGGAAACTGAAAATAAGATTCACCTTGCCAACTATCCTTATGGAAAATTTTTGCCGAATGAGCCATGTACTTGTGTCGATTCCTGTACAAGTTTTCTCGCCATAGTACCCTGCCATTTTGAAACCAGCATTGATCCATGCTGAACTTTGTTCCCTCTTTGCTTGCAATCTTTACCCTCTCTTGGATTTTTGCACCACCTTTCACCGCCACTTTGTTCTCTACACCGATCAACACCAAAGACATTTTCTGCAACATCTTGTCATCTTCTTCCAAAGACGACTTGCTTTCAGAATGAAACATTTCATCATTTACATCAGCAATAACATGAAAAGGATTATGTACAAAATCTTTTTGCTTAATCCTCAACAAAGTCAAATTTTGACTTGCATTGACAAGCCTTTTCAATTGCCCTACATTCACTAAAGAAGATTCTAGCTTCTTCCGATGTGCTCTCACAATAAACTCCTTTCCATCCTTTGAATAGATGATACTTGTTCTAATGGCGATGGAAGATCGCTTTCTTATCATATAAGTAAGGACTACCCAACACCACACCTGTAATGTCAAGCGGTACCACATCTAATTCAACCATGTCAACATAATGAGTTTTTATGGTGAAGCGCAACATGCACTTCCTTGAAACTTGTAAATTTGCATCCTTACAAATCCATCCAAGTGGATATGACTTAGGATGTGGAATGGTTTCAAGATTCAGCTTCTTGACTAAGTCTTCTGATATGAGGTTCGCTTGTGACCCACTGTCAAATAGTGTGTCCATCTTTGTGTGTTTGGAAATTATCCTCACATGAAACAACTCAATCCTCCTCTCTTCATTTGGAGCTTTGATGTGACATTTTAAAGTGCTAGAACTAGGATTTGTTTCTTTTACAATCTCTTTCCCCTTTATGTTCTTTAGTACCATGGCTATGCTTTTAGTTTCATCTCCTGATTCAGACCCTAAGTCTTGTATAGCTATTGTAACCGTTTTTCCCTTTTCTTTGGCCTTATCTTTTGTTTTTAATTTTTCTGGTTTCAATTCTGGATGAAGTTTCCAGCAATGGTCTTCATCATGGCTTGTTTTGGAACAATTTTTACAGAATAATTTTCCCTTCTCTTTCCTAGAATTTGTATTTCTCTTTTCCCTTTTCCTTTAAATTCACTATCCTCATTCCCATCAAAATATTGTTTCCCTCTAGCCTCTAAATGTGTGGCTTGAACACAAACCTCTTCTAGACTAGTAGGATAAAACATAAGAATAGTATGTATAAGATAGTTGTGTAAGCCACCTATATATTTCAGCAAATTCTCTTGGCTATGCAAATAAATTCCTAGTAAAAGAGCCCTTCGTCTAAACTCTTGGGTGTAATATTGTACATTTTGTCCCTTAAGTTGTCTAAAACTTTTCCAATTCATGATAGCCTTTTGTAAATGAACTAACGGATAAAATTTCTTTTTAATTACAGAAATAAAATTATCCCATGATAAAGTGATCTTACCATGTTTTCTAATATCATCCTTGGTTTGGGCTTCCCACCATACCAATGCTGCACCATCCATTCTCAAAGAGGCTAACTGAATCTTGGTGTCATCATCATGAAGGTTTTGTATCCTCAAATAAACTTCCAACTGTCTTATCCAATTGTCAAGTTTCTCTGCATTGACTTATCCATTAAACATAGGCAACTCAAATTTAACATCAAGCTTTAAAAATGGTCTTTCACCAGTGGTTTTAGACTTGTGAGATTGATTCACCGAAGTAGAGGATGACTATGTAGAGGAAGAGGATGAAGATGGGGATGGTGGATCACCACTTCCTCCATGTCCTTTATTTGACTTGTCATCACTTTTCTTTCCTCCTGAAGAACCCTCTCCTTCTTTCTGATGTTTAGACCCTTCTCCTACAAGCCTGTCATTCTTTTCTTGGTAGAGTATCCTCACCATCTCCGTCATGTCTAGGAAAGCCTTTCGGAACACCCGTTACTCTTCTTTGGGATCAATGTCTTCAGGAACTTCTCCTTCTCTTGAAGACATGCTTGAGGCTTCTTCTATGGCTCTTGGAGGTGAATTATAAGGTGGATTTAATGGCACTCTAGCCCTCCTTGGTTGAGGATTACTTTGTGCTCTAACGAATTGTCCTTCCCCTCTCTTGAGCTTAAGCCTAGTAAGCATCAAAACTTGCAAACAATCAACTATATCTTTGCACAAGAACAAATGTAGAGTAAAACTATAGCTCTGATACCAACTGATCTGAAAATGAAACTATTTGTAATGCTAAGAAAAGTATCCATTTCCATATAATTTAGTGTGCAAAGTGTTATCCATGACTTGTAGGTTAAACAAAGTAGTTTTGGTAATGTTTCTGAGTTTTATGTGTGAGGATTTGTTAATTAAATTTACTGTTTAACATATCACAACATAAATACACAGCAATTAAAATTCACCATAACATGACACAACAAATTGTTGATGCAGTTCACCCCTCCTGGGCTACATCTGTCAGTCCAAGGCTCCCCAATGGCATGTTCTTGCTCTATTAATTTGCTCAAAATGGTTACACAGTGAAAAATATGCCTAAAAAGGAAAAAAAAAACTGTAAATTTGACTTCAAAAGATAGAAAATAGCTAAAAATGGCTTTTGTTTAACCTTAAATAGTGAAATATAACCCAAAACAATGCCTTATCCATGATGGCCTTGATGGCTCCTTCGTCTTCTCTGAAGAAAAAGCTACTTTATATCACCTCTGTTTGCTCTAAAACGTTTTCCAAACTCTCCAGAATGCTCAAGAAACCCAAAATTGACTAAAATTTCATATTGTTTGGCTAAAAATTGAGAAATTTATGACTTCTGCAAAAAAAAATGCCTAATGTCCCCCAAAAACCCCACTAAAAGTGGGAGAACTCCAGTTAGACTCTCCAAAATAGGAGGACATCCATAACTGGCAGAACCGCTTGCTAAATCTGGGGAGACTTTAAATGCTGACAGTTTATGGTTGGTGCGTTCACATGCGCATATTCCGGTACAGTTAGTTCGCTGGAGGATAAGGATTATCCCACACTCTTGGTCATAGTGCTGAGGTTCTATGCTTAGGGGCTAGCACAAAGGGGCTTACCCCTTTTATTCTGTTGTTTCAAATGTTTTAAGCCCACGGTTTTGGAGCTGGAGTCACATGCGATGGGGCTGGCTCTTAAGGGGGCTGGCCTCTAAAACCTTTTCTCTGCCAACCAACGAGCCGACTTCACGTTCACGCCCACCCGGCTCATCAAGATTTTTCCCATGGCGTGCCGTTCGGGTCCCTCTACCCGAGTTGTTGGGTCGGGGGTTCAAACCCCATGAATTACGCCATTTTTCCAAGACATTCAACCCTTAAGCCTGGGGCCATGTGGCAGCCTCCGAGAAGGCTACGTGGCACCCTCTGATAGGCTATCCACAACCTTATAAAAAAATATTTTTTTTTCATAATATATATATTTTTTAACAAAAAATTTCATAAGGTCAAATTGAGTCAAAGGTCAATTTTTGGAGGTTATTAGACGATTTCAAACCTCAATAACTTTCACATACGAACTCGGTTTTGAGAATCATTCATGGTGCCAGAATCACAACGACGAGGCCTTTCCGGTCGTTCAGATTGGAACCATTTCTGAGCACTTCCATTTTTGAGAAATTTTTTAACTTGGACATGATCTCCTAATCAAACAATGTGAGAATAGTATAGAAAAATAGTGAATTGACACAAGATAGTTCCATTCTAGCATGTTGCAATTGAAGAAGAGAAGGTTCAACCCCAAATTTGAAGTAAGTGATAAGGTTCTACTCTAGATCTACAATTGAGGAAGAGGTTCAATTTCAACAAAGTACAATAGAAGAAGAAGAGAATATTAGCTTGTGTTTATGGACGTATGACACTATTTGGTAGTTTGATCATGCTAGTTTGAAATATTCTAAATTGTGGAGAGACTAAGACATTCATATTATAATGCACAAGCCAAATTGGAGTATTATTTAATAAAGAATTGGATTTTATCACTTTCCTTATCTTTCCTATTATATATTTATTAGTTTTGTCCATATTTAGTTATATAACAACTATGTAGTGTAATTTCTTAAGAATTCTACTTTCATACTCGCTACATTTTAATAGTTCTAATCTAGTTTCATATTTATGTAAGGAAATCATAGAACCATATCATGCATCAACTCGTATGAAATCAAGGTTCAAGTCTCACTAACAATTTTTAAAATTATCATAATTAAGAGTTCGGCTCTATAATATTAGTTCTGATGCATCCCTAGCATAAATAAGACCCAAGAAGGGGTCTTTTCTTGAAGACTACAGTAAAACTTCTTTGGATGCTAGCATGAATAGGAACAAGTTGAGGAGGTGCAAGGAATCAAAATTGGAGGAATTGAGAAGAAGAACCAAAGAATTAGAGGATACAAGAATTGAAGAAGTTGAAGCCATACTAGATTCAAAATTAGAAGTTGAGATTAAGGGGAAATGAAATGTTGCTGACATAGAATCAATTGAGTATTTGGTATCATTTTTAAAGAGTAATAATAATACATGACATAGAATCAATTGAGTATTTGGTCTCATTTTTAAAGGGTAATGGTAATACAAGTGTAAAATATTTTTCCTACAATGGAAGTCTAAAAGAAAATGCTCTCGTAGATTGAATATGAGATCTCAAGAGCTAACTTGAATATGAGAATTTCCAAGAACCTAACAGATCTTGTTTTACGATAATACAGTTGAAAGGGAATGGGTAGAATTTTCTGTTAAAATACAAAGTAGACAAGCAAAAGCAAAAGAAAACAACCTAGAAGAAACTGGTGAATAAGATCGAGGAGAAGCTTTTCTTTTTAATTACTAGAAAATTTTGTGTAAGCAAGAAAAACAGTTTAAGCAAAAGGAGACTTATGTTTAGGAGTATACAAAATAATTATCCAAATCTCACTCAAGACAATATTTAAAGAAATAGAGTACCAAAGGGTAGCAAGGTAATGGTTGAAGTTCCAAATTCAAGATGAGATGAATACAAATTATTTCTAGAGCAAAGACGAAGTAATCATATTATTTTAAAGATAAAGGAAAAGTTGAATAGGTAGTGGCAACATAATTGCAAAGGAAAGAATCATAGAGGTAGAGGAAGAATAAATTCTACAAGTGGATTTTCTGGCAAAGGAACATAAGTTGAAGTATCCAATAATCAAATTACCAAGGGATACAACCAAATTGAAATAGCTACATGATTTGAAAGAGGAAAGGGTTTGAGTGTATTATTAAAAGCTATAAATGTAGCTCATAGAAGTGCATAAAGTGTCTCAATGGCTAGAGAAGCACAATTTAGGAAGAAGTAATGGATCCAAAACTCATTTCATGCAAGTAATTGAGGCATTATTTTTATGAGACAACAAGGTAGTACCTCATCATGAACAAGGTAAAAACATTATGTTCATAAGGGTATTCTAAAACCTAAAAGGCTATGAAGGAATTTGAATAAGGGAAGAAGGACTTTAAACTAAATGCATGGTTTAGGGTAAAAATTGTAATTTGATCATAAATCGTAGAAGCATGAAAAATATGGTGTCCATAGAGGTGATTGATAAGATGAAATTGAAGTGCATTCCTCACTTCAATCCATATTTGGTTTCATGACTATAGAAGAGTTAACAAGTCATTATGATGCAAAAATCCTTATCGAGGCTTTAGAATAACAACTTCAATAATCAAGTATTATATGATGTGGTGGGGATGGGAAACAACAAATATTTGATAGGAAGGTTCTTCATGATTGTATGGGAAATACATATTAATTAAATAAGGATAGGAAAATTTATAAACTAGAGGCAATCGTGGAAGAGGAGTCAATAACATTACATAATAGTGATACTAAAAGTACTTATAGCATAATTGGTTGTGTATTGTTGTGCTTAGATAAATAATTTTTGAGGGGAAAAAATTAGACAAAATTTTTCCTCACCATAATTTCAAAGAAGATATAAGAATATAAGGAAATGGCTCACGTGCCAATGGAGATCAAAAAAATGTTGGATGAATTTGCAGGGATTTTTTTTTATGATATACAAATTTGAATTCTTCCCATGGTGAACTGGGTGGAAAATAATTACCAAAGTTGATATTTATTTTTGTATGAATGCTTGTTAAAACCATGGATAATGCATGGAAATAAATAAAATAAATCATAATATTAAAGTGAAAATCTAATCACTTGATGATTTCAATTTTACCATCATAATTATGAAACTCACCCATGGTATTCACCCATGGATTATGTAAACTTTAGTATTTACTCATGGTATCATAATTTATTATATTTACCCATTGTGTCATAATTTATTATATTTTCTCATGGTATTAATGCATGAATTTTATAAACCATTGTATTTACCCATGGTATTTTAAATGTAACAAGAGGCATGACTCTCAGTGAAAGATACCTTAAAACAAGTATAAATACAGAATTGTATCGTGGAGTAAATCACATTTTCTTTCATAATGTAGTCTCATGTGATATTGTCAATTCAATAAATATTTAAGTTCATTTTTATTACTTTTCTGAAATGTCTCTCTTACACATGGTGCCATATTCTGAGTTATCTTTATAATGTTTTTTCACAATATTTCTCTTTTGCATTGTTCCCTAATCTCAATTCATTTTATAATGTATTTCTGAAATATTTCTCTCATGCATTATGACATATCCCTTTGTCACTCATAAAGTTGCAACTTGGATCACACCACAAAAAATGATTCATAATTCTCGATAACTCAGCAGTCAATCAATGATTCATAAATCAACATTTAATTCTCATGCGAGAGCTACTCAAAATTACAACATAGTTGAAGATTTGGCTCAAACTCCTTCGTCTATGTCCACTCTCAAGGTATTGCAGAGTTGTCCTGCCCAAAAGAAATATTTAATAGAAGTGCTTGGAGGAGTAGATACTTTGGATTCGAATCTTGTTGTATTTAATCACGAGAACCATACTCCTAAACTTCCACCCTAAATGTCTTTCATGATTCAAGTTGTCGTTAGAACTAAAACTATCTACCTCATAATTGTAGATGAAGGTGCCTCAACTTGCATAATGTTTCTTTCATGTTGGAAATCCATTGGTTCTTGATAGCTTAATCATTCAACATCAACCCTTAAATCTTTTGATTGGAGATGATTTAAAACTTACAAGATCCTAAATTCATTATAAGTAGAATTAGCTAGAAAAAATGTCTCACTAGAGGTCAAAGTCATTGACGGGCCTTTATATTATAACCTCTTTCTTGGTGAAACATGGGTTTATGCCATGGAAGCCATGGTCTCAACCTATTTTACGATTATTTCTTTCCCTCACCAGGGAGAAATTGTGGCCATAGATTAGGCTGCAGTTTTTTCCAATGATTCCCAATCTACTTGAAGTATTCCACTTATGAATGAATCCCCACACTCTTATAAACATGTTGGGATAAGATTTTTTAAATATTAATCTTTAATGGGAACTTTTACACTCCCTTGATCCAGATTTATGCAGGAATGCATTAAAATACAGAAATAGACATAAACACAGAGATGCAATGGAAATAATATTTCATTTCATTAATATAAAATAACTGAAATATGTTTACAGACAAAATGGAAATAAACTAGCTAGGGTGATGGTAGCTTATCTATGAGAAGAGATGTGGGGGCTAAATTCCTATGAACTGTGTTACAATGGGGCTCAAAGGCCTATTTATTGTTGAGAAACAATTTAAAACCATAAACATCCAAAAACCCTAAACATCAAAGATATATTAGATTTAAGTTATTATAATAATTGTTGATATCGTCATGTAAATGAATTTACAAAAAATATAAAAAAATGAAAAAACAAATTTAAATAAAATAAATAAACAAAAATAAAACCAACTTAAATTCATCAAATTTCATAACATAAATGCTTTGTTAATTTATTATGAAAATTTTAGTTAAGAATAAAGAATTCACATAAATTTAAATTAATATAATGATATGAAAAATGCATATATATTAATTTTTTATTTAAAAATTAAATTTAACTTTTTTAATTACATATATAATGTTAGATATTAGACTTTTGTGATCCATAATGCTAAAGTGAATGCCTTTGGTATTAATCACATCATTAGGATTTGGTCAACGTTTCAAACCATATAATGAGGTTCATCCTTAGTACAAAGGTGAAAAAAATTATTGATCTTAGAGAATAAATAGCAAGGAAGCATGGGGTCCAAAGTTAGTGGTTAGGAATTAGTTACTAAATTAATTCAGGTAAAATTTTGATATAAATTAGTTGTTTTAATTAGTCGATATTTATTATTTTAATTATATTTATCTATATTATAATATTATAAAATTATTTTATATAATGAGAATATTTTGATAATATTAAGTCAATTAATATTAATATAAGAGTTAAAAATACAAGAGCATGCCAACATTCCAATATTTCTTTTTAGTGGGTCACACATGCCTAAACTAGCTTGAATTTATGACAATTGCTTCGTGATTTTGGCCGACGGAGACTTTGGTGTGCCCCTCCTCAAGTGCTCCCATGGTGGAGCAGGAGGACGGCCCCGTGGCCCCCTCCTTTCGTTACATGGTTTCTGTTCACCCGAGCATTCAGGAATCCTCATTCTTCACCATACTTTCCTCAAGCAGTGTCTTCAAATCTTGAGGAACTAGCCTTGATGCTATCGCAAATCAGAAGGGAAAAGGGAAAGATGATTTGATCCCTCCTTTGACGGGAAACTCCTATGACATTCCAAGAAATTCCTCTCCTTGTCTTTCGACCTTCTTGGATGTAGAAGACACAGAGGAACAATGGAAAAATGCAAGAAAAAAACTGAAAATAAAATGTATCCCTAAAGCTAAGAAAATCCCTAAGTTAGCTATCCAATGCCCAGAGGTAGCAATCTACCAAGACTATATGAAAGAACACGCAATGATATGAAAATTCATGGGAATTTGGCCCACAGAGAAGGCTCTCAACTAGTGGATTCAATCCAAATGGAAATAAAAGGGAGAGATCAGACTTCAACTAGGATAAAAGGGGTTTTTTCACAGTTATATTCGATCTCCTGGAGGATAGAGATAAAGTCTTTGAGGGAGGTCCGTATTTCTTCAACTCTGTAGGACTCTACATGCGATTATGGAAATAGAACTTCACTCTAGAGAAAGAGGACTTCACCAGGGTCTCAGTTTGGTTTCATCTCTATTCACAAGCCTACAAACTATTGGTCTCCCTCAGTACTTAATGGTATTGGAGACGAGATAGGAAAATATATAAAAATGTCTGAGGGTACCCGAAACGGTCACTATGTTTCTTACGTGAGAATATGTGTCTACATATATGTATTAGGTGCCCTCCCAGTAGCCATTAATTTTTTTTTCAGGGTTGAAGTCTAGCTACAAAGTATTGACTACGAACACATCCCTTTCGGATGCAGAAAGTGCCCTGAACATGCACATCTCTTTAAGGACTGTCCACCGAATAAAACCCCTAAAAGCAATGAGAAAGCTCACAGGAAAAAGGATGAACAACGTTTCACAAAGGTAGGCAACAAGAATAGAAACAACATGAAGATACACTAAAAAAAAACTAGCTTCAGGAAACAACCCATAATAAATTTGAATATCTAAATGAAATGCAAGAAGAAACATGCATTTTCAGCTCTAATGATGAGGGTGCAAAAATAATAAGAAAACACCAGGAAAACAAAGGAAAGAAGACAAGAAAGTGGAATATAACATCAATGAAGATGAAACTATTCAAGAATATATAGAAATGGAACATGCCTAGGAGGCTCCCACACCGGAAGAGAATGGCATTGAAGAAGCACTGGAAGGAGTAGACCCTATATCAGTGACAGAGGAAAGGAAGAAAAATGGCCTAGCTGCGATTCTAGAAGACCAAATCCAGAAAATTGAAGGGGAATACCTCCTCCAGAAGGAACCGAAACAAGGTTCAAGCCTCACTCAGAAACTTCAAAGGCAATGACATACTGGCTAATCTAGAGACAGGAAAATATTACCCAAGAGGACTAAGCAGGAAAATAGGGAAGAAAACCACTGGTCAGCTACTACAAGAGCTAGGAGATCGCCTCATTAATTAAGGATAGGTAAAGGCCTTAACCCTAACCCCTACCATTTTTCAATGAATTTCACATCATGAAACATTAGAGGACTCAATGGTCCTGTAAAGAAAAGAGTTTGAAAAACAGACTCACATATAACAAGCCTGACATCCTATTAATCCAAGAAACCAAGCTTCACATGGATAATATTACCCTAATCCAAAAAACATGCTTCAAGAACTACAACTATATACCAAACTATGCCACTTCCACGACAGGAGGAATCATGACTCTATGGAAGAGTTGTCAATTCGATCTTTCCTCCTTTATGGCCACAAACCATTAAATAATGATTGTCCTGAACATCATAGGCACGAATGACAACATTTGTGTCACTAATATCTACAGTCCCCACAGAGTTGCTGAAAGAATCAAACTGCTGCAAAGCTTAGGCTAGCTCCTATACTCCTTCCATCAACCTTTTAAAATCATAGCAGGTGACTTTTACATGGTGGTTAACCTAGGGTAAAAAAAGGGAGGCATAAGGAAACTGGACAAGGATTTTGAATCCTTTCAAAACACCATTGACAATATCAACGTAATTGACATTCCTACGAATAATGGTATCTTCACTTGGAATACAGGAGAGGAGGAGATTGACAAACAACATCCAGGCTTGATCGCTTCCTAATCTCAGAGGAGATATATCTTTCTTCCTGGGAAAAAACAGATAAAATCCTCAACCAGGTAGGGTCAATCCACTGGCCCATCTCCTTAAAGATTCAAATCTCTTATGGATCGAAGAACATACACTTCATATTTGATTCCTTTTGGATATATCATCTAGAATTCATGGATATAATGAAGGAATGGTGGGAGACCCCTTTACCTCAAAATGGGAACAAGATTTACAAATTCTAGCAGAAACTAAAATTTATCAAAACAAAGATTAATCTGTGAAACAAGAAAACATTCGACAATATCACCTCGGAAAAAATATTATTGGAAGTGAAACAGGAAGCCTTCCAAAAAAAATAATAGGTAAGGGAATTAATGAATAGAGAAATTTGGAATAACTTCGTCTCCGAAAAAGTTGGGAGGACAAGGTCTGTCAAGAAGACAAACTGTGGCAATAGAAATCCTGCATCAATTGGCTCAATTGTAGGGACAGAAATTCATCTTTCTTTCACTGTTCGATGATACAGCAAAGGAGACACAACATGATCTTAGGCCTGAAATCCAGAGAGGGTAACCTCATCCATGCTCATGAGGAAATTGAAGTGGAAGTCAACCAATTCTTTAGAAAAATCCTCACCGAGACGAGAAATGATAGGAAATATCTATTAAGGAAATAACTAAAAACATTATGGGAATCCTCACCAAGGAACACAATCAAATTCTCCTAAGGAAGGTCTCTTTGCAGGAAGTGGAGGAGGTATTCATGTCAATGCATAATGGAAAAGCATCGGGCCCAGATGGCTTCACAACATATTTCTAAAAAATATGTTGGCCTTTGATAAAGGAAGAGGTTCATGCTTTAGTGGAGGAATCTCATGTTCAAAATTATGTTCTAAAGGTCTTAAACGCCACCTTTCTCACCTTGATCCCAAAATCAGAGGGAGCTGACTCTCCAAATAATTTCGCCCCATAGCACTCTGCAACGCCATCTACAAGATCATATTGAACATTTTGGCCAATAGAATAAAATCCATACTACCTCTCTCGATCTCTCTACACCAATCCAGGTATGTCGAAGGAAGGAAAATCCTAGACATCATTCTCTCGTAGGAATTTATTCACTTTGACAAAGCTCAGAGAAAACCTGGCATGTTGATGCAGCTGGACGTGTCTACAACTTTCGATAAAATCAGTTGGGAATACATAAAAGGTGTCTTAGAAACATTTGTCTTCCATAAAGACTGCATAAAACGGACCATGGCTATGGTTTCAGGTGGGTTCTTCTCTATCCTCTTAAATGAATCCCCTTCTCAAACCTTCATCCCTTCCATGGGAATCAAACAAGGAGACTCCATATCCCCTTTCCTGTTTGTTGTCATGGCTAAGGGTCTAAGTAGATCTATCTCAACGGCTTCCTCCAAAGATGATATTTCTGGCCTTAAATTGCATGACTCCCCCCCCCCCCCACTCAACTCATCAACAATTCGTGGATGACACCATCTTAATGGGTACCCCTACTCTCAAATAAGCCTTATCCTTCAAAGATATTCTTTCTAAGTTCTTCGAAGCCTCTGGTACCTCCATCAACGTAGAGAAATCTAAGTTGTTCTTCCTCAACACCCCAATATCAATTTAGAGGAACATAGCCAAAATCATGGAATTTCATATTTTCAATTTTCCATCCAAATATCTGAGTGTCCCTCTCACTGAAAAGCCCCTGGACAGATATATTTGGGAAGATTTCACCACCAAATTGGAAAAAATATTAGCTAACTAGACTTTTAGAGCTCTCAATTTGGCCAAACGTTTGGTGCTTGTTAAGTTTGTCCTGCAATTTATTCCCCAATACATGTACTCAGCCCTTGCTACCCTCAAATCCATCTCCTGCACTATTAGAAACATCCAAAGAAACTTTCTCTAGAGAGGCTTGGAAAAAATAGGAAGTAGCCGCTTGTTGCCTAGGACAAGGTTTGTAAACCCAAAAAAGTTGGGGGTCTCGGTTTAATAAATAAAAAAAAACTTGGGAAGGCCCTCAGGGAAAAAACATGGTGGAAATGGATTACCAACCCAAACTCCCCTTGGGGTAGAATCTGGAAAGAAAAATATTCTCCATCACACCATCAAGATCATCTCACAAGGCTCCTTTTACCGGAATCTGGTAAAAAAAAATTCAAAAAATCAGGTAGTTGGATTGTTTGAATTGCATTTTTTATAGTGGAAATGGATTCAGCACTATCAAAAACCCTTAGGGCACCCAAAATACTAAATACTGTGGTTCCATCAAGGGTTATGATATATGGAATCAATCATGGGACATAAAGAAATAATCTGGAACCACAGTTTTTGGGAAATAGGTAACAGGGAAAAATAACTCTTATGGGAATATACCTGACAACAAAGCCCAGAGTTCAATTGAGAAAAATTCAGACATATGCGAATAAATATTGAAAACAAGGGTAATACGAAGGTCAAAAACTACTGGAAGCTAAGCAACGATGAAGGTATATGGAGGGAATGGCTTGAAGAAGAAGAATGGAACAACCAAAGAAACCTCTATGTTTGGGAGGAGTTCTTGGCTAAACTAAAGGACATACAAATTCAATTTGAAACTAAGGAGGGAAGAATTAGATGGGGGAAGAACCCTGCAGGGCACTTCAATCTTAAGGAGGCTTATGGCTACATTACACTTCATAACCTCTGCCAACCTGAGCAAAAATGGAAAATTTTGTGGGCAAGAAAGCTCTAGTCCTTCTAGATGCGACCTTTTTGAGAAAAGTCAGGAAACAACAAACCCCTTGCTAAAAGAGTATGTATTTTCTAACAATCTCTAGAATTGGGCTTACTTAGTCTTCAATGCTTCAGAGAAAGACATTTTTTCCATTCTCAACACCATTGAGAACTGGAGATCCTCCTTTTCTAATAAGCCCTTGATCAGCAAAGCTTGGAATATTCTCCCAGGAATCATCTGCTAGGCTCTTTGGAAAGAGAGGAATGCGATAATTTTAAAGGATACTCATAAACTGGAAGAGGTTGTCCTATCCCTCATCAAGAAAACAATCAGAGAATCTATGGTCTCCTCTAAGCTTAATTCCCCCACTGACCCTCCTTCTCGCGCAAATCTTCACATTTTATTCCTCCTGGATATTTCGCTCACCCTCATACCCATGGTTTCGAGCAACTTGAAAATGCAGGGGTCATAGGTTCTATGGTCGCCTCTAGAGACTGGTATTCTCAAGTTGAATTATGATGGGGCTACGAAGGGTAACCCAGGAAAAGCGAGTTTTGGGGGAGCTTTCAAAACTCTTAAGGTGAAATTATCTGGATTTACGCAAGGCATCTCGACACCACCACAAATAATGCAACATAGCTCCAAGCCTTGGAACACGGATTAACAATAGGAAACATCAAAAACTTCGGGCCTTTGCTTGTTGAAGGAAATTCAATGTTGGTTACTCAAGCCAACCGAAAATTACTGGAAGGGGTCGAAGTGTCCAAGGTGTTAGAAAATTGGCACCTGAACAAAATACTCTATAGGATAAAACGCCACATCGCCCAATCCATTTTACTTCATTTCCAAGTTGTCAGAAGAAAGAAAAATGGTTTGGCTGATAGGTTTGCTAATGAAGGTATGGGGGGACCACAACGTCTGGGTTCATTAGCTTGGGAAGAACTGGAAGAGGGGAGGTTACGTCAGCAGTGTGAGATCATCAATGCAAAGGACAAATGCTCTGATGATCCCAACGACCTTAAGATCAACGGTCGCAATCATATTTACAACAACCACTCGGACAGAGTCGTTATTAATGATATCTGCCCCGATTCATAACCTCGAGGCAGCCATTGCTATGGGCACAGGTGTTCGTGCTGCGACCCTCCTGGGGGTTGTTTTTCCATCCCCTCACCCTTGTTCAGTTCTGACCCTCACATCATTTATGGGCACCTCCCACCACCCACATTCATTCCCCGCCTCACATCTTCCCGTTTCCTAATGCTTTCCACTCTTTATGTATACCCTTCCCTTGCTCCCTGTTACCCTTCTCTTTCTTGCTTCCATCTCCCTCTGCTCCCCTTCATCCACCAACTTCAGCATCCCTCCCCCCTAGCATGGTGCCTAGCCGAGGCTCTAGCACTTCCCCCCTATGTGGGATAAGTCGTGGCTGAGAAGCCTCTCGTTGGAACAATCTTAGCATTCTGCCCATAACCAGGGCCAAATCTTTGGCTAGTCGCATTACTTTGACCTACGCAGTGGGCATTAACCTATACACCCGTGAAAGAATTGAGAACCTGGAAGCACAGGCGAGGTTTCTCAGGCGTAGGGTAACGTCAGAGAATGTCGACCACGAATTTGAGTGGATTTCATCTTCAAGCCTCACGTGGGCAAGGTAGAATCTGTATAGTCGGACCATTGAGCTCTCATGGAAATTGAATACCATCCTTGGCTTGGTGATGCAGTAGTAGGCAGATGTGGCGAAGAATCTAGAGAGAAAAATTGATATTCTGACATACAAGTTCGTCGTCTATGTTGAGGTAGTGCACGATTGTCGATTTGTAACCAAGGACACACATCGTTTCTCCATGCAGAAAAAGCACACCCACGCAGGTGGACTCTTGCCCAATGTAAGAAAGGAAGTGGTTGGTGCCTCCTCAAGTGGTCCCATGGCTCCATCTACTCAACAAGCAACACTCAAGAGTTTGCTATCAACCTGGATGATGGCCCGATGGAGGGCATTCTGTAGCTCCTAGGCTTTGCTGACGGAAGATGGTGGCGATTCTTTTTTACCATACTTTTTTTCACTCTGCTTTGTTTACTTTGTCCACTATGTTTACTTCTTTGTTTAATACGAGCTCCGAAAATGTAATTTTTTTCACCGTTCTCAGCATTGCTGCACGCTACCTCTCTGAACATTGTAAAAACGATCGTTCCAAGGTAGTGAAGGCATGTTTTGCTATATCTATGCTGGAGAATTTGGCTCGCACCTTCCAATCTTTATTGTAAATACTATTTTTATCTTTTAATATAATCTATCTTATTCACAAAAAAAAAAATATTAATATAAGGTTGAAGATTATAGTAAGTTTAATACTTATTAATATTAAAATACATTAATTAAATTATTTAATTATATTAAGAGTATAGGTAAAGGAAAAAACAGTGTGTGAGGGGTATATTTTTTTAAGAAGAATAAGAAAGAATAAAGAAATTCATTTATTTACATCTATAATAATAATAATAATAATAATACAAGAAGAAACAGAAAACAAGGGGGAATTAAGAGGAAAGGGTCGGAATCCAGCTCCTACTCAATTTCAAACCATCATCTCTATTGAGGTTGATGTCATGCTTTTCAATCTCTAAAGCGTCTCTAAATTTCCTATGGTGGAAATCGTCAACCCTTGCAATGATTTTGGAATCCTCAATGAAGACATGGTGCTTGGATTTCTCTCCATATTCAGCTTTGTGCCTAATGTCTGAAAGCATACTCTTAGATTCCGTGGTTCGGGAATCCCAATTGAACAAAGAATCTAATAAACCCCTAATCCAAGAAAATTTTTAATAGTATAAAAAAGTTTAAAAGTGACGAAAACTCTATTCCTTCTAAGAATATGGACAATCATGTGCATAATCCCTTTGATAAATAGAACCTGAATTTTTGAACTATGTGCTATTTTATTTTATTATTTATAGTAATCGAAAGTGCTAATTTTTTTTCGTTCAATTAATTAATTTAAAATTTAATCTCATCATACCATGAGTTCCATTCATCGGATTACTTTTATGACATATCAATGATTCTAAAAGTTATCCATGGGGTAAAAAATTAAAATTAAAAATGTTAAGCCATGGTAAGTTGCAACCTAATTGACAATGATGTACACCAACCTATGTGACTTATATTTAATCCGTACCAATCCCTATTGTCTTATGAAGTTGTTAAAAAATTATAAAAAGTATGTCTGGTCGATTCATTTACGTACGAACTATTATATCTGCAATTTTCAACAACTTTGAAAAAACGAAATCTACTGTCCCCTATATTCTGACCACGTTCTTAAACTTGCCTGCACTGGTCTTGCCACGTTCACAAATATTTGTAATTACCACCATTATATTGACCTTATCCTTGCCAGGCTGTGAACTGGCCATGTTCAGAAACCTATAAAATCAATACTGCGCTGCCACCCGTAAACATAAAAAATCAAACAGTGGCGTTGAAGCATATATTGACCTTATGAAACACAGAAAGAGATTATAGGTAATAGAAAAATACGGCAGAAGATTCTTGGACTACGTAAATTTAGAAAAAACCGCCATTAGAACGCATTTCAAGTTTCAACAACCAGGCGACCGGTTCCACTAAGTCAACTGATTATAATTACACTGCGCAAAACAAGCACAGGAAAATCTATAAATTTGGCTTCCCATGCATACCATAATACGAAGTTGTTCAGAGAGCAATATTCCTCACTTTTCGTTTTAATTTTCTGGCAAATCTTCCGATTCTGTGTTTTAATGGCGGTTGTTGCATTAGGATGGACAGTGGCGAGACAGGCATCAGCACCTCCAGGGGCTTCTGTTCTGCCTTCGCTGCATCCTCCTCCTTTACTATTTCCGTCAAAGGAGTTTCCCGGCGAGTTTACAGTCACTAAACGCCCACCTCTTCTGGTTTCCCCGAACCGCCCCACTCCCACCCAACCTCTTTATCTTACCAATATTGACGATCAATTTGGATTAAGGTTTCATGTTAACGTACTTATGTTTTATCCACCCCCCTGCAACTCCTCCATGAATGATCCAGTCCAAGTTATTGGAGAGGCTCTGGGCAAGCTGCTGGTAGATTACTATCCCTTTGCTGGAAGATTAAGAAATGGCGAGAAAGGTAAGCTTATAATGGACTGTACTGGTGAAGGGGTCCTTCTTGTAGGGGCCGAGGCAGATATTTCCTTGGAAGACTTGGGAGATCTGTCGCCACCTATTCCTCGTGCTCTTGAGTTTATATATAACGTTCCAGGATCGGATACCATTACAGACTCTCCAATTCTTCTGCTTCAGGTTGGTCATTGCTATTTTACCATTTTCTAATTCTTCTGATTCTGGTTGGATCGGTCATTGGCGTCGTCAATTTGTTTATAATAAACCGCATGCATAGTTGAACGTGTATATATATATGAATGAGCTATTTTTTTATTTTCTTTCAAAAATATTTAAATACATTTTTATGGAATTTTAAGACTCGTAAATTTTTATATTATGTTTTAAAATTTTAATAAATTATTTATAGATGGAGAAAAATATAGGTGGTTTTTTTTTCTATTAATAAATTATAAAAATTTAATTTAATTTATATATAAATTTTCCTAAAATATTACCTATACTAAAAAAAAATTCTTATATCTGTTATTTTAATTTAGATATATTTATAAATAACCAAAAAAAATTAATAAAATAAATTCATTTGATATTTTTTATTAAAATAATTTTCTTATCTCTAAATGATTCTCACTTCCATCAAAGTCTTTTATGTAGAAGCTTTTGTCATAATTTCTAACCCATTTATTTAATATTTGTTGATGTACAGGTTGTACTTAAATCTTAAAATATAACATTTCATGTGTTTTTTATTTAATTTCTATTTATCATCCCTGAAGCTAGGCAGGTATTACGCAACGAGGTTGACTGTTATTATTTCAGTCCAGCTTTATTTTTTAATAAGCCAAAGTATATTTAGAGTTTTCTTTTAGTAAATGAATATTTTTTTTTATTTTTGAATTTATGTGTCATAGTTAGTTATTAATAGATTTTAAGTATGAGGGGTTTCTGAAGTAAATCATTTATCTATGACCATTTCTATGAGAGGTAGTTGTAATTGACTAATTACTCATGATTTTTGAATAGTCTACTTAGCAGTCATTGGGATTGAAATTAGTGAAATAAGCACTCATTGGGATTGAAATTAGTGAAATGAATCACATAGTCAATCATCACTCATGATTTTTGAATAGTCCACTTAGCACTCATTGGGATTGTAATTAGTGAAATGAATCACATAGTCAATCATCACTTCCATGAAGCGAAGCTAGGCAGGTGAAGAAATGAGATTGAAACTAGTGAAATGAATCATGAATCACATAGCATCAATCATCACTTTCAAGGCTTGCACCTGATCATGAATCACATAGCGTCAATCATCACTTTCAGGGCTTGCACCCGATAATCGGGGCTTCCCGGGAGGTCACCCATCCCAGAACTCCTCTGGCTCAAGCACGCTTAACTGTGGAGTTTTCCCACAATCAAGCCCACTTAGGTTGCTACCCAATTTGCAAAACCTTTGCAAGTATTGTGTCTCATGAACCATTCAAATAGAGCTCCCTTTACTCTTTGTATTTTAAGTATGAGGGGTGTCTGCAATGCATTATATTAAATATCATTTTTGGGATTCAACTGTAAGTCATTCATCTATGATCATTAGTAGTAATTGAATAATTTCTCATGATTTTTTAAGAGTCGAGTTAGCACTCATTGCATCCGGTAATGCTCACAGGGGTGAAGATGTGGGATTGAAACTAGTGAAATGAATTTCATAGCGTCAATCATGTCTCGATTAACATACCCTTTGCACTAATATGAGGGGCTATGGGGTCAGTAAGGGTAGCATGAGAATTCATATCAGAAGGGAGTTGTCTTCTAAGGTTGACGATCAAAAATAGCTGGAATCCAGAGAAAAAAAATTAAAAAAAATCTTGCAATAACAATGTTGAATTCATATTTTTGATAGTAGAAATAGATTCAATACCATCAAAAACCTCACATCCAAAATATTAAAATTAGATAACTATAACCTAAATAAGTTACCTTCGTGTCATATACATCTAAGTTGTGTCATATACATCTAAGTTGTTTTTATGACATACCAGTCTACTGCGTTAAATAAATAAACACATTATTATATTTAAGTAGAGTCAAAATGTATCCTCAAAACAGTTTCACGGTTTTAAATCTTTTTATCTCAAAAGCATAATGTGAATTTATATACATTTGATGTTATACATTTCCGAGTGCAAGTAATAGGTTTGTAATGATTATTTTCAAATTTTTTGGTTCTCGAGGGGGAACGTTTATTTAGTATAACTGACAACGTGAAATTGCAAATAGCATTTGAAGCTGCGACCTCATTTGAAGCTGCGACCTCATAGATAAATAGCGTTGTTAATTTAATTATATATTTATTTATTTATTTTGTTATTATAAATTTAAAAATTAACTTTAAAAAAGTGGTCATATAATATAATGATTTTTTTAATTTTAAATTAAAGGAACATTTAATTCCAAGATTTAAACAATAAATTAAATTGATATTATATTTTTAGGATATATGATAAATCTTAAAATAAATGTGAAATTATGAAAAACACATGTAAAATGTGCTTCAAAATTAAATAGGAATTGTAATTTCAATTTTGCAAAAAAATCATTACACTATTCATGAATAAATTAAAAATTAATAAACATATTAAAATTATACACCTCAACCATAATCATATAATTTTCAATCATGTAAAAAAAACATAGTAACTAATTCGTGTATAAAATTTATCTAAAGCAAATTTGGTCCATATAAGGAATTTAATTAAAAAAATTAATTAACAGTTATATTATTTATTTGTTTTTTAATAAATTACTTAATAATTATATGTTATTTAATTTAATATTTTTATCATCTTACTTAATAATTGAATTAATTAATTATATGTTATATAATTTGAATATAATTAAATATTCTTATTTAATATGTAATTTTAATAAGTTAAATTATAATATAATTATAATTTATCCATTCTGTAAAATTTTAAAAAATGAATTAATTAAAATTTATAAAGAATAGAAAGGAAGAAATTAATCTAAGGGTCAGAGGAGAGGAAAAGACAAGAGGGAGAACGACAAGATGAAAAACAACAACTAAGAGTGAAGGGGAGGAATCCAACATCTATTAACACTCCACCCATCATCTTTGTTAATGGTAATTGACCTTTTTTCGATTTCTAACGCTTCCCTCAACTTGCGGTGGTGGAAATGGTCAATCTTTGCAATAACCTTAGCATCTGCAACGCAAATGTGATGTTTTGTCTTTTCAGCATGCTTTGCTAAGGCAGAGGAACGTGATCTACTATGTTTAAGGTCAACGACATGTTCATGAATTCTTTGATTAATGGATCGACCAGTTTCATCGATGTAAGGCGTTCCATAGGGGAACGGAATCAAGTAAACACCCTTACCATCCTTAGGGAAAATTGGGTCCTTAACCGATCTAAGTGAACTTCGAATGGTGTGGAGGGGCTTAAAGGTTGAGGAAACATTATGTCTGCTTAGGATCCTAGCGATTTTATTAGTAGTACCTTGGATAGACAGAATGTGAACTCCAGATAACCGATCATTGATCACAAGGATCTTTGTTATCCCTAAGACCTTTTTTAGCTTTTTGAAAATCTCTAAGACATTGAACCTTGATATAACTGTTATTATTGAAAACTTTAAGGAGATGAGATTTTTCACCTTCAAAGTGGTGTTCATTGGAGATTATAAAGGCTCTGGTGGCTAGGGTGCTGAGAAACCCTAGCTTCTGAGTAGGTAAATGATGAGAACAAGCATGCAAATATTGCTCAGTTTGCGTCTTCTTTCTAAAGACTTGATGAGAGAACCAACTTTCTTCATTCCTAGAAATAAGGACCTCAAGAAAAGGCAGGCTACCATCGAGTTCGAATTCCATGGTGAACTTAATGAAGTGATATTGGTCGTTAAGATGTCGAAAGAAAAGGTCTAATTTCTCTTTTCCATGGGGCCAAACCACACAAGTGTCATTAACAAACCTTTTCAAAAACCTAAATTTAAAAAGGAGGAGGAAAAGACCCTTGATTCGAAGTCTTCCATAAAAATATTAGCCACAACAAGAAATAGGAGAAACCCATGACCACATTTCATGGATCACAGAAATCAAATTCCTAATAGTAACTAATTCTTTTAATATATAACACCTAGCTTTACTATTCTTTGAGTAATAAGGACAGACTGTTATATAACACTTAGTTTCTAAATATGAATGATTTTGTTAAGCATAACCATTCCTAATATATATATATATATATATAAATTTAAGTATTAATAATTTCTAAAACACATATATTCATAAGAGAAATTTTCGTCTTTGTGATATTAAGAAAAATATTTTGTAATATAAGCCATTATATTGATAATTGTTATCTTTCTAATTTACTAAGCCACCAAAATTATCATAACCTTGAACAACTTATATTAATACTTTTTGAGAAGAAAATATAATTTTAAAGAAATTATTGCTTTTTTACATTCGATAAATTAATTATAATTTCAAGATACTTTAATAATCATTATCATGACAAGTTTATAATAAATAAGCAGTTTTTATTTCTAATCAATTTAATTTATTCATCACTTTATTGTTATATTTTTTTTTTTCAAAAATAGGATTTTTTAAAATATCTGTAAATATATCGAAATATTTTGTTTTTAACCAAAGTTAAGAAGCGAGGGCAAACGAAAAAAATATTGTCTGCTTTGTGACTTGAAATTTTTTGGTCAGGTAACGCGGCTCCGATGCGGAGGCTTCGTAGTCGGCTTGCGTTTCAACCATTGCGTCAGTGATGGCGCCGGAATCTTACAATTACTGAATTCTCTGGGTGAAATAGCAAGAGGGGCAGCAACCTCTAAGGTTCCTCCCGTCTGGAATAGAGAAATCCTTCGACCCAGAGCCAAGCCTGCTGCGGATTACCCCGGCCTTCGTGAATACTATGAATTTGAAGATAAGTATCAGGAATCATTGGTGTCAGGGGCTGCTGCTGCAGTAGAGAAAATGAGCTTGAAATCGTTCTACTTTGGTTCAAGAGAAATTGCAGCTTTAAAAAGACAGGTAAATGGTCTCAAATTTTGCACCCCATTCGAAGTAATATCGGCTTGCTTGTGGCGATCGAGAACAGAGGCTCTCAATATACCTGCTAACCAAGAATCGGCATTCATGTTTCCATTAAACGCCCGCAAGCGATTTCGACCGGCGCTGCCAGCTGGCTACTATGGCAACACACTTGCCTTTGGCAACGCTAAGACAACTGCTCGGGATCTCACTCACCGGCCGTTGTCTTACGCTGTGAAATTGATTAAAGAAGGTAATAGAAGAGTGAATGATGAATATATGCGATGTATGATTGATTTGGCGGAGTTGAATGGTCGTCCTCTCAGCTCCTCGGATGGCTCTTTCATCGTTTCAGACGTTTCCAAAGTTTTGCCTCAAACAGATTTCGGGTGGGGAAAAGCAGTGTATGCGTGTCCTGTTTATCCAGCAATGCCACACTTCACATATTTAGCACCGGCGTCGAAGAGAGACAGTAAAGGGATCGTAGTTCCTGTTTGTTTGCCCTCGACTGCCATGGAAGCATTTGAAGATATTATACATCAAACAATAAATAATGGTCTGCAGCCCTAGTGATCTTGCCACGCCTTTCAAGCTGATGTTTGAGGTTGAAGGAAATAATTGTCAAGTTTTCTGTTATTGTCCAGTAGAATAAAGAGCTGCACTATGTCACAAGTACATATGACGTTGGATCTGCACATTGGGAATCTCTTCTGTTGCATTTCCCATGCCAAATCCCCACAGACTGCCCCACACATTGGACTGTCTTAAATTATTCTTGCTGCTTGTATCAAATTATGCGGAAGCTTGGTTAATCTATGTTGGTTCTACATAAATATGTAAGATAATGTCAACTAAACAATTCTTTTCCTATAAGCTCATTGGCACTCCAACATATTCATGGTCAACATATGCCAACAAATTCATATTCACCATTTAAATCATTCAGATATTTTACACTGCAATAATATTTACATTAATAAATTAAAAAATAGCATACACAAAATGGCTTTAATTTTCATATTAATTTTACATCATTTATACATATAAAAAAAATAAAATAATTGAAATACTTCAATTTCCATATATTTCAATTTCTATATTAAATTTACTTTAGCTATATATATAAAAAGATAAAATAATTGAATGCAGTTTTTTTTTTTTTTTTTTTAAGTGAAAGATATATAATTAATTTAATATAAAGTTGATAAATGACATGTAAAAATAATATTATTGATTAGATAAATGTTTTTTGGATTAAGATTAATCATATAATATTATTAATATTATATGATATATAATTTGTTCCATGTTTAACTAACAAATAATATTTAAAACACAACATATTAATAACAAGAAACTAGTGACAACCTAAATACAATATTTCAATGTTTTTATTAAATAATATAATTTTAGATCAATTTTATATAAAAAAAAAAAATTAAGTAATTTAAACTTAAAAAAGTTCCTCATATTTTCACTTCTATTATTAAGGAGGTGTAAATTATTTCATTTTTAATATGGAATTGTTGTGTAATATTTAAAAAATATTAATATTTTTTTTTAATTTTAATCATATATAAAATGTCTCCTCTTAGAAGAACACAATGGTTCTCATTGGGATGTTATCCCTCCACTTGGTTTCAAATCTCACGGGTACACCATGGCTTGTCATAGTAATGCTGGAAGGATGGATGTCCTTTTGGAGTCTAGGATACCAACTCCACTTTTTGATGGTCTTCGAATGTCTCAGTCCTAAGCTGAATTATGATTTTCTGATATATGTGGCTTGTGGGTTGTTACATATGAGTTTTTTCATGCGTAGTTAAGAGATGAATGGAGATCTAGAAACCCTTGTGGTGTTTAGGGTTTTTCTCTATCTCGTTGATCTATGCTTAAATCACATGGATTTCCTTGTAGATCTCTATTGCAATCATATTAATAGTGAATCTTAGTGATTCAATGATGAAGACAATTTCTTTTGCAGGAATTGTTTCCAGAAAAACAATCCCTTCCTGAGTTTCATATTGAAATCTAGATATGGCTTCCTAGTAGTTTAAGAAGTCTTTTTCCTCGATGTTCCTTTGGATGAGTAAGCTTTTAGTTGTGAGAAGTTTTTTCGTAGCAAGGTTTGGTTTGTAGATTTAATGGATTTTGGTTGTGGTTGACGGATCTCCACAATTGGATCTCTAAGACATGGAAACCTAATTTAGTGGATCATGTGAATATTTATCCCATGGATTATGGTTTTTTTGTTGTTATTTTCAACAAAATTGAGGACAAGAAGGGCATTTGTGAATCTAGGCCATGGTTCAAGGGTAGTGGCAGTCTCTTCATACAGTAGTGGTCTCCCACCTTTGATCTAGTAATGGCATAAATATCCATAGCTCGAGTTTGGGTAATGCTTCCCAACCTGCCCTGGCACCCTTGGAATGTCCAATCATTATACTTTATTGCAAATGCTCTTGGAAAATTTTATCACCATAACCCATATATAAAATTTTCTTATAAAACAAATTATGCTTGAATTTGTATGGAGATGAAATTCAAAATGGTTTTCCCGATGAGATCAATTTGACGGCCCCAAACTATGTCTAGGTCCATGTTGAGCAGGTAAATCCCCTCTGAAGACAGAGGCGATCCCTCTAGCCCTGGAGTGGGTCTAGCAACAAGGGAACAAGATGGACTTTCAGAATCCTAGCTTATAAATGAAAACGAGTTGGGATAGATGACCTACCTTGGTCCAAAGCTTTTGTTGTCATTTGCAGCAACGATCCGCTGATATTTGTCTTCACACATCGCGGTCCTTTAGTGATAATGTTTGTGTACCTCCACAAGGATAAAATGAACAGTAACAGCATATGAAAATATATTTTCATTTACAACTATTCGATTGGTTAAGGAGAATCAAACATTTTGCATATTCGTGAACACAAAATTGGAACCAAAAAACCAGTCTTGTATTAATGATAGAGAAACGAATTTTATAACATTAATGCCTTGATGTTGCAGCCTCCTTCGACGGGTTCAGTCAAGCGCATCTCAAGAATTCGTCAGGGACTGGACTTGGTGAGGCAATGGGCCTAAACTCTCTCTCGACAATGGATTCCTCTCTGCCTTATTCTTCACACCAGCGATAGTAAGCAATGTTCAGCTAGATGAAACCATGTGAGAAGGAAGTATTTATAGGAGAGGAGGAGGTAGTTTGGTATCCCTCATAAGGTGGAAGGGAGGCCTTATCCTTTGGTAAGTTTCTCAATTATAGGAAACAAGAAGCCAAAGGGAGTATTTCAACGTTATTGAGACGAAAATACCATGATGACTCCACTCACGAAGTGGTTAGGCATGGAAACTTCATTTCTATTTTAAAAAACTTTCCAAAAACTGCTCAGTGCGAGTGCCCCACTGATACAGAGCGCCAATGGGTGCAAGGCCCACTGTTAATTTCTCTATGGGCGTAAGGCCATAACTGCCTACCAGTGCCGATCCAAAACAATATGTTTTTGAGAGCCTGCTTCAAGAATGATCAACTGAGGAAATGTTCTTGACATGTCAAGGGATGCAATGACACTTTTTGCAAGGTATGAAAATACACAAAAGTCACTGAAATTTTCCTCCAATGTTTGAGAGGGGGATTGCAAGAATGATGAAAAAATACTGTGTAACAGATGCCCCATAAAGCATGAGGTTCGAGAGAGAGGGATGGGTGAAATGCTTTATGAGAATGTGCTCAAACCAAACACCATCGTTGAAAGACCTGCAAGAAAAATTACAACTGATATCTCTGATACATGAATATGTGGCATGGGTGCAACCATCCATGATAGAGTACATATCAAAATAAGATTCGAGGTATGGACGCAGCCATCGAGAAAGAAGGGTCAATAAATAGACTCAGGTATGGTCGCAACCATCCAATCAGAAGAGTCATGCATATAGTCATGATAAACCAAATCGTCTCACAGCCTAGATTTTATCAGACAAAACCTAGGGTCTTATGCTCCATCTCGACCCGAATAAGTACAAATTCAAGCATGTGAATGAATGAGCTGAAGTCGAACATGTGTGAAAGTCACCTGATTACCAGCTAATAATGAAAGTTGTTAACAGGCACAAGAGAAGCCACCAATAATGACAATGGCTCTCAAGGTACAACTAGTACAAGTCGCGAAATGTGAACAGTGAGTTGTAGTCGAACACCCACGAAATCAATCGATCGAAGGCCAATGATGAGGATGTGTCATCAAATGCGAAGAAATTGCCATTGAGGCATGCAAGCTCCAAGGTACCGGAAGGGAGTCTCTAGACCAACCTCTTGGATAATGAGTTGAAGTCGACAAGAAGTGATCTGGTTGAAGGAGGGCCATAATGTTTTCCACATCATCGACACGAGACAGAGGAACAAGATGATAGTGAATCAGGACCAAACAGATGATCAGAGGTTGAAAACTGCAGAAGGAAACTTCTCTTGAACATATTGTCGACATGACTCCAGAATTTGGCAGTATTTGATATTAGGGGATTTGAGGTCATGATGACGTGGAAAAGAGTAGATGAGAGGCCGAAATAGATAAACCAAACCCATGGAGGCAAAAATGACGAAATGGGATGTCCCCAACCCGACACGAATTGCAGAAAAGTGTCATGTTCAAGAGCGACATACTGCCGATACGACTGAGAACTGGTTCCATTTTCCCACACCATTGCTGGCGAGTATCCCAATTATTTTAGGAAACAAGCTTGAAGGGGATAGAATATGATTGTTATAGAAGTCTTCGGACAAATCCATTCTAGTACATTTTATGAGCCCTAAGAAGGAGGAACTCGGTTATGTCATGGTGACGATTCCCGATGTCATGTAAGTTTAACAAGTCTGAAAAAGGAAGAAATTGACATCTTTTCATGTTTAGAGAGTTTGAAAAGAAGCAGAAAAGAAAAATCCAACAAGTCCCTTTTCGTAGTTAGTCTCACAGATCCAAAAAGGTAGAAAACAATATCTGAGAGAACCTCTTAGTCACGATAGGCTAAGGTATTCCTTTTTCGTAAATAATCTATTCTAGCCTGGAAAAGGGGTAAATGTATATTCGGTAGATGTAGTTTCGCGAACTTTAACGAGTTTAAAACGACAAGAGTCTTGGTAATATTTTCAGTTTTCGAGAGTCAGAAAGAGCTGAAAGATGACTCCAAGGGGTGAATTTTTCGTGTTTTTACCAAGTCTGAAAAAAGTAATAAAATACAACTCATCACTTCATAGTTATCACGTTCAGGACTTATTACTACACAAGAAATGCATGTAAAACCCATTTTCGAGATAAAATATTAAAATAATCGAAAAATATGCTTAAAAACCTAATTAGGGTTTTAAAAAGTTTATAAAATGAAAAAATTGGTAAAAATAAATTACTTTTCACTTTTTACCTCTTGTGAGAATTTTTACCCTTTTTCATTGTGATCTTGTGGAGCTGACAGCGGACAATCTAGGAGACCAATCGCGAATCTGTCTTTTTCAGGTGAGAGGTCGTATCCTTGCCTGCATTTTGAATTAATTTTCATTAGCTGCATTTCATTTTTTCACATTTGTGGGGGATTTTTGTTCAAATTAGGGAGTGGCAGTCGGCGCGGGTTTCGGGCACGGACTCGCACCAACCCGCCCTACAATCAAACGGGGGCGCACCACTTGGCGCAACTATTCTTAAAATAGTCACGCCAATCGCGACCATGGATTCTGGTTGTAAATTCAACTAACTAGCCCATTTTAAATTTTTCAACAGTAAATAATTTGACGAATGATAGCCTCTATGATCATTTTTCAAGTGTGTGAAAGAAAAATAGTGATTAAATGGAAGGAAAGGGAACACGAGGAAGAAGATGAGAAAGCCTTAAGCGATGTAAGATGCATGGATGTTCTAAGGGACTACGAGCTTCTAAAATACTTCATGGCGCCATGTCTCCGAGCTCAACCAAGTTATTACAATACTTGATCAGTGTATGGGACATTGATAGGGAAAGATTCGTAATTCACGATTAGGAGCTAGAAATTGAAGTCTCTGATGTATACTTCATAATTGGAATATCATAGAGGGGGGTAGTACCAATCCTGACAAGTACCCTGGCCATGATGGAAAACATGATCATGGTCATAGATAGGGTTTGTTGAGGGGCAAGGAAAGGATGAAAAAACGGGAAGGTGGATATCCAAACCATTCTCGATTTGGCACTAAAAGTAGTGTTGCACACTATCACTTGAGATGTCGGATCTAAGGCTCCACATTATGCCACAAAAACATAGCTACTACTTGCCATAGATTGTATGGCCCCAACTCTCTACAACTGGGCAGAGGTTGTAACAATCAGTATGAAACATCAACTGACAAAATGCAAAAACGACAAGCTGAAACAGTTCGACTATGCGTCCATCTTAGTACCGTTCATCCTGGAACGGTTACCAATATTTCAATGCTAGGAAGTGATAGTTCCAAAACCACCAGCCAAAGATCCACATATGGTCCATTAGGTAGCTTTGATGCCTAGATCAGGAGGCGGTCAACATATGTCATGGAGACCAGAATTCTTTGACTCGCTCCATCGATAACTCATTGTCGTGAAGGACTGGCCCTATTCTGGCACGAAATTTATGAGTGATGTGGATTTCCCACTCCCAGCAGGAGAGGATTAGGATGAAGCATTGGGTAAGACTCATTTTTTGATTTTGATGAGTATTTATGAATTTTTTTATTATATACGTTCTGACGTTAATCCACGTATTTACAGATGTTGGCCCAAAAAGACCTGTAGGAATGTCTCCAATAGCACAGAGGGTTCCTCATGATTTTGAAGTGGCTCCTCATGGTGAGGGAAACGAGGAGGATGAAATCATACACAACCTGGATGGACTCACCAATAGAATCCTAGATTATGTGAGATTTGACGATGTTCCTCGCGCATACCAAAGGCACACTGTGGGGGTGTCTAACCTTGTTCACCGCTTATTGAGGCAGCTTGTGTGTGCAGTGACATGCTACCATGAGCATCATGCTGATTAGACACCTAGGCTTTTATTTCTACATATTTTTTCGGAGACATGATGTCTTAGGATGTAACCAAAACATACATATTTTTTGAACTTATGATGCACGTGGATGCAAACACTTGATATATATATATATATATATATATGCCTATTTTCCTATATGAATCTTATCATGTGATGATGATGTTTTACAAATTATGCAAATGTCTATCTAATATAATATTGGCTACTGTATCAATTAAAGAATTCATTCGTCTAAGAATATGCTGATATGTGATGTAATCAAAATTCATTTCTAATAAACAAACATGCAAATACAACCTTAAATTTTGAGGATTTCTAACAGAATAATGCCCATTAAGCTAAAGAACAACAAGCTGAGAGTCTAGGTTAACAATTAATGCACAAATGTCGAGAGAAATGGCCTTGGTTAAGAGTTCAATGACAACATTATTTTAGCGACATTGTTCATTTTTCATCCTAGACAAATACCTTGAAGGTTTATCAACTCACAATTAGGATTATAAATCACCCAAGCCACAGAAGATAGATTCTGGGCAATGCGGGAGGCACCATCCTCGAAACCAACATAAGGCGTGACAGACATGTGCACAATAAGCAACAACGCAATAAGCAGAAAAAACACTCGCAAAGCACACCAGGCCAAAAAATGTACAAAAATGAAAAAACACATATATACAAAAGAACATGCACAAGAAACTCATGCATAACATTTTTTGAGATACAACCCATTTCTAGGCTGATGTAAAGGATAGTCTTCATAATCAATTAGCTCATAAGCCCCGTTCTGCAAAACACACTTAACGATATAGGTCCCATGCCACATGGGTTGGAATTTTCCTGCCCCCAGCTTATCATGAGCTTGGTCATACAAGAGGGCGAGGTAACCTTCTACAAAGGAATGAGGGGAAATTGACTGATCAAAATGAGCTTTGACCCACTTTTTTTGTGCCTCTATGATAAGAGGAGCAAAGCGGCGAGTTTCATGAAGCCTCTCTTAATATAGAAGATGCTCTTCTTTTGGCGAAGTATTAGACAGTAATTCAATAATTATCTTGAGAGAATGGATTTCATATTCAATCAGAAGGGTATCTTCTAGACCATAAAAATGCTGGAATGGAGTGAATTTGATCGCATCCTTCATCGAGGTTCGGTAAGCCCAGAGAGCTGAAAACAACATGAGATGCCAGTTGGACTTGTGCATCCTAATCGTATGCTGAAGCATAGTGACTAGAACCTTGTTCACGGCTTCAATCTGGCCATTGGCCTTAGGGTAGTACGGTGTTGAGCTGTCGTGACGCATACCCAACTTTGAAGTCAACTCAGCCATCTCTTAATGACAAAAATGAGAACCACGATCGGTAACAATGGCTTAAGGGACACCAAACCTGGTGTTGGACTATGTAAATCACTTATCAAATGACTGAACAACACACATTTAATTATAAATCCAGGGACGTCTGTTTATTCCAATGACAGTTGCACTGTCTATGCTGATACACCAACCAGAAGTAATTTCAAAGAAAAGAAATCGTTGCTGAAGTAAATGATGGAAATAAATCACTCATGTAGAAATAAAAGAATCTACAGTATTGAAATCACACTTCAATTGATATGTCTAGCTCGCCACACAATAAGTACCCAGCTGGTATCTCTATTATCACATGTGTAACAACATATAAAATATTGAAATCGAAGCAGATATATTCTCAGCTGAACAGTAGCAACAACACTCTATTGATACATAAACTAAAATACAATTACATATACACAACTACTTTAATCACTGCAATCCCTGTTAAGAAGGAGGGCCCTTCCTCCCTAGCAGGGCGCAGGTAGAGAAGGAACTTTAACGGAAACTAAACAGAATCACGCATGTAACAGTAATAACATGATAATATGTATTAATCTGAACACAATTACAGAGCCAAAACAACAATGTTTTATGCTAACCTCTCAACCTCTAGGGTCGAGAACTATATAGTGGTTACATCAAAAAATCCAGGGATAGATCAGTCATGAGAATACGATTTTCATGCTGATCGAAATAGAACACATACAATTATAACCACTTCATAATAAAGTTTTGACTAGAAAATAAAATATTACAATTGAAACTACCCTTAGGCTATTATCCCAAAAATACAACGCTAACAACTCCTATAACTAGCATAATGGAAACACAGCTGTAGTGCAACCGCGAGAGGGAAGATCAACAACAATATTGACGAGATCAGTCAATGGTAAAACTGTATCAGTAGTTTGTCAATGAGTCTGTAACAGCAGAGTGTAATAGTAGTTTGTCGGCGGGTTTGTAATAGCAAGGTGTAACAACATTGCTTTATTGTAACAACACTATTCGAACTTCTCCTGTGAACTTTGTATTCGGGATCTTTGGTGCTACAAATGACATCTGAAAAGACATCACAAAGACCATCAATATTCTCCAAACATTCACCTTCAATTAGTCATAAAAGGGTATAATAGATCATAATAATTGGTGAATTGGCAAAGTAACGAAAACAAGGTGAAACAACATAAGTTAGGGTAAAAAGGTAGGAAAAAAGGGTAAAGATACTCCCATTGGTTATGGTTATGAGGAAAAATAAGGAAAATAAGTGTAGGAAAAATGTACAAAACCAACACCCAACATCTCCCCCCAACTGAGATACTTGCATGTACTCATGCAAACTCATCTCTTATGGGAATATCTTTGGTGAAGGTCGGTGAGATCATAAGAACTAGCTGTGTCTTCATCTGTAGACATGTATCCCTGATTGGCCATCAACTACCGTACCCAGGATTCTAACTCATACTTACTTAATTCGTAATTGATCTCGTAATCCTCAATGTGGAACCAGATCAAAGGAAACTTGAACTTCAATCCCAACCACAAAGCACCAAGGGATTTTACAATCTATGCGTAGGCTGGTACATGTGTAACAACCACCATGAAATTCTAGAATGAGAATGGATCTCCCTTCAATAGCTCATCATTGTTGGCTTCTGTGCGTTTTAAACACCCTGTCAAAGCTCAGCTCTTCATCATTGCAAACTGATTGAGGCAGACATTCACAATTCTTCTTCTATAAGTGGCAGCTGGTTCTTTAATTCCAGGGGTACTCAACATTCTCCTGAATTCTCGTCTCAACTCAGTAGCTTGTCCTAGTTCTTCCCGAACCCACAATTATGTCTTCTCCTCATTAGTCTCCATATATTTAATGGTCAGATGCCATTCAATTTGATTTCTCTTAAAGGAAACAAAATCCCTTAATTGAATATCATATACTAGTGAATTCAAAGTAAATTTAATCTAGAAAGCAACAAATCATGTACTAAGAAAGAATTGAATTCTTAAACTATGAAATCTAAAATAAACCTATTTTGAAATGAGTGAGAGATCAATTGAAATTACTAATTTCTGTATTGTCAAACTAGAATCATTCATGAGTATCTATCAAAAAAATTGAAAAGAAATGAATCTATGAAATTAGAGTAATAGCGTGCAACCTTCAAAATAACATAAATGGAATGAGCATGAAAGAATGTAAACAATGCATCTAATCAAAAGACTTGAAATGAACAAAAAGAAACTAAAAAAAAAAAACATTAGAATACATCCCATACTCATTAGGTGGTCATCCCAAAGTGTATGAGAGGTGGGAAGTTGAGAAACTTCTTGATCAAACACCAAATGAAGACACATCCATATCAAAGTGAACTACAATGGTATTCATTACATCAATCATAAGCATAGTGACAATCTATAACATCCAAAACTCTACATTGAAGCATGAGCATAGATCCAAAAAATTTCACCCCTTTTGAGATGGGAAGACACTCCTATTTATACAAAAAATAAGATAACCAATTCATAAATGTAGATCCACAAATTTTTCATGTGGTTACAACCATGTGTTGACATCTAGCAATTAATATCTCTTCATATCCTCTAAAAAATCTCTCCTATATTTTATAGGAGACACTTATGAAAACTTCCATGATCTTTCTCCATGAAATGTGTTTGACTAATCATCTCAATTCTTCCTCAAATCTTCAAGAGTTTGAAGAGGAAATTCGAATTTGAGTTTGGAAGGCCAAATATGACTGTCCCAAAATCTTCAAAAATGGCTACACATATAAAAAACTCATCCAGCTTATATATATATATATATATAAGTGAATACATACTATTTTCTAATATTTACCCATAAATTCACTCAAAATGCCAAAATAAATGTATTGGAAAATAATGTGTCTAAACCCATATTTAATTCTCAAGATGTTCTTAATGCATGGTTATGGAACTGTAGAATATGGTAGATTTTGAAGAAAAGTGAAAGAAAAGAGGGTTGAATGAATGAAATTTTGGAGACCCAACATTCCCCCCAACTGAAGATGTTGCATGTCCTCATACAACTTTTCATTAATTCTCATGGACAAGTCGTTTTATGTAGCCTTTTGTAGAATAGAAGATTAAGTTATTTTGTGACTTTGAGATACTATTTAGGACTTAGATCTTTTGAAAAGTCTTCTTTATCTGAAATATATCTAAGTGGAAGCTCTTATGTTTGGTTCTTGTGTGACAAACATAACTATTTCAAGTGTTGTTTCTCATGTACAACTCTTTTATTTATTTATTTTTTCTTGCTACGACAAAGAATAATTGAGAATTTTCAAAATGAAGATATATACATATCAGTCAGTCCTTTCTCATAATTTGATTTTTTTTTGTGAAACATATCCATCTTTAGAGAACAAAAAAAAATAGCAAAAACATTCAGTTGGGAGAAGCATGTTGGTAAAGAATGTATGAGGTTATGGAATATGGAAATGAAAAATGGTAATGAATATCCTCCCACCAACTAAAGGTGTTTTCTATTCTTGGAAAATGAGGAAAGGAATTTCGCATGGAAAGTTTTCTACATACATATATTTTAGCATTCAATGAAATTATGATTAAAGATTAGAAAATAACATACCTTTGCGTAGTTGAAAAGTCAATAAGCTATGCATTTGTAAGATCTTGGTTGCTACTATTGTATCATGGAACGTGAAGTGAAAGAATCTAATTCGCTTCTTCTTCATTTGGTTGCATGAATAGTGGATGGAATCTTGAAAGTGGTATCTTTGTGTCTTCTTATTACTGGAACTTATGCTACTATTGCTGAGATTTGAAACTGAATCTTGTTTTATTGGAACGTTGTTGCAATATGCTGAAATCATACAACCTTCATTCACATCTACACCATGGAATACTAGTTTTCTATGTGAATAAATTTTGCTAATATCTAACATAGAAAGAAATCATTTTATTACCGACCATTAATGAATGTCGTTAACCAACATGAGACTACTCAGCATTAATGTCAATGAGAGTCATGGTGTCGAAGTACATCTTAATAGGTACGAATAAATGATTTGAAGTCAAGTCACCTAGAAGATTCAACAAACATGGGACATTGATTTATTCCCACTATTAATTGGTGAGAGAAATTGCCATTAAGGCATGCAAGCCTAAAGGTATTAAAAATAATTCAAGTCTCAAACCTAGATAATTTGCTGAAGTTGATGGGTTAGGACTTGCTAGAATGAGGACCTTAATGAATCCCCCATCATCTAACGTGAACATAAAGTAATGATGTAGAGGACCATTCAAAGATTTGCATTTATCATGCATGATTTATTTAACAAAAAGGAAAAGCAAAACGAGGTCACTCAACATTGTAAGTGAGTTGATTAAATTTATTCAGGCGTTAGGGATGAAATGTAAGTGAGACAAGAAAGTATGAAATTTTCAAAGAGAAAATGGTTTTGTGGTCATGATCTAGTAGTAGGAAGATGGAATTCGATGGATGGATTGTATGCTTAAAAATAGGAAAATGAATGAGTAACAATGACATTATGGATGTTATTTGAAATGGACTTTACTTATTCATGTTCTTCTTGAAAAATAATTTGGTCTTTGAGAACCACTTGTGCATAAATTGATCTTCTTTGATCATCGTGCAACCTGCAAAATCTCAACACTAATATGCAATAAAACACGATATTCTTGAAGAAGAGAGGTGATTAGTCTCTCTTCATACGATATATATGAAGAAAAATCATAAATAGTGCTAATAAAACAAATTCAAGGAAGACAAATAAAACCGGAATGCACTTTTTACTTGTTGGGAATCTTGTGCACTTAGACTACCCCTCAGTATTTTGTTGATAATTTCTTGGTTTGATGTCTATTTCAGTGATTCAAGAACTAGGTTAAAGAAAATTCATATTAGAAACATGTTTTTAATTAATCATTGATTTTTCAAAGTCCAATTGCTGCAAAATCAATAAAAAATGACCATTTTTTAATTGTCTCAAATGCTAATGAAAACTATCTCATCGTGTATAGCTCGAGATTTTTCCAATAACGCTTGAATTGCCTCAAAACATATGTCATATGAGAAAGTTATGGTCATTTGAAGTTTTAGCAAAACAATGAAAAATTGTGCAAGGGTACCAGGTGGTAGCACACGAGAATGCCACATGGAAGCTCCAAAAGGTGCCACATGCATTGTTCATATCTGATGTGGCATGGTGATTGGACATGTTGACGTAGATTGGTGACATGGCAAGATGACATGGTGAAACAATGTTGCGTTGCCATGTAAACTAATCACATGATACCATGTGGCAACAACCAAATTGTTACAAGGATAAGTTACAGTGTCAAAATGTTAACCTCCAACAAATTTGAACTTCTAACCCATTATACAAAAATTCAAGTAACCCACCTTCAACTGATAAGGTAAACTAACAATAAAATAAAATATATGTGCGTCACTTATAATGTGGAAAACTATAGTCTTAGTGTTTTATGTGCGTAGAAATAGTAACCACCCACCTAATTGGAATTTCATATGCAACTATAAAAACCAGTATTTGACCTTCAAGCTAGAGCTCGAAACTCGATTCAATTGTTTTTAATGTCTTTTTCATTTGTAGGTTGATTCATGGCCAAAGTATGAGAAACCAAATGAAAAGTTGAATTCGAAACTTGTGATTTTCCTCCAACCAGTACATCATACCATTGTTTGTTTTCTATCCTTATTGGCCCTTCGTTGTTTTTAACTCTCTTTCTATTTATGTCGTGTGGTTTGTTACCTGAGTCATTTGTTTTGTTTTATGTAATGGGCTTTTCTTTTAATGTTTGTTTTTTTTTAATTTTTTATTTTGTTTGTTTTATGTGTGGTGGGTCCTTTTATTATTTGATTTTTTTAATGTTTTTTTTTTAATTTTTTTTTATTGTTTGTGTTTTGATTTATGGTTAATTCTTTTATTTTATTAATTTTTTATATTTTTTTGCTTCTTTTTTTTTTCAATGTTTTTTTTTTTTTTAAATATAGAACTTAATTTAAGAATTTTGAAAAGAATTTAACTAAGTTTCATTTTTTTTGATAAAAGAAAAAGAATTTGTTTTAACAATTTTTAAGATAAATCTAATTAAAAGTGGAAATCAAAATTTGAATAAAATTTTTAAGAATGAATGGTAAATTTAGTTTTCTTAGTTCTGTTTTGTTTTGATTTTGTTTTCTTTTTCTTTTTCTTTGGAGATCTATGATTTTTATTGCAAATTTTCATTTTCAAGGCTAACATATCCATGTGATTTTCCAGGTCACAACAAGACACAAGAAGAGAGCACACTCAGGAGTTTTGTGAATTCTTTATTCATTTGAAATTTGGAATTAAAGTAAGAAGAATTGATGTCAAACCTCAAATTTTAGATCTCTAAACTCCTCTTGTGCCCTTTTATTATAGATATTCCTACCAATGGTTAACGAAGGAGTTGGCTCTTACCGCACCACAAAAAAAAGAAAAATTAAAGAAAATAAATTAAATAAAAATTTCAAAATCACTACCAAGCTTGGTTTTATTTCCCTATTCCATCCTACTCTATTTTAAAGAATTGTTTTTCTTTTCTTTGTTAAGTGTAGGAGTATTTCCAACGAAGCCATTTACAAATCAAGATCTCTAGTATGCTCACATCCAAATTTGAAAAATACAGCTTAATGCCCATTAGGACATGAAAGATCTTTTGCACATTTGGATTTGGTCGGAGGATTTGTTGAAGAATGGACGAATTATGTGGAATAGTCACTGTTTGGAACCAATCTCTAATGTAATCCTTGCTCTCTAAGAAATGTTTGGTCATCATTCTAGATCTCCTATCCATAAATGGATTAGTGCCGGAACTCTTCTAGTACAAAAATTGATTGAAATTTATGTACCTAAATCATTTTTAACATGAATTTTAACTATGCATCTAAAAATGAATGCAACTAGTAAAAATGAGATCGAAGCTAAAAAGTAATTCTTGATTGAAATTAAACCCCTATGTATACTTCATTGTCAATGGCACAAAATGTCTAAGAGTGTGCACATCCTTTCTTTTTCGAAATTCTCTAATTCATAAATTGGAAATAAATATTTTAATGTATGAAATTAAAATGACAATTGACATGAAAATAAACTTACTCTATTAACATGAAAATAAATCTATTATAATGACATGAAAGTAAATCTATTTTACCAACAAGAAAGTAATTGTATTCTAATGACTTGAAAGTAAATTTTATTTAGAAAGGAACAAATCATATACTAAGAAAACATTGAATTCTTAAACTGTGAAATTTAAAAGAAACTTATTATGAAAGTAGTGAGAGATCAATGAAATTACTAATGTGTGCAGTATCAAATTAGAATCATTCATGAGTATTTATCAAACAAATTGAAAAGAAAATGAGAGCAATAACGCTTAACTTACAAAAGAACATAAATGGAATGAGCATGACAGAATGTAAACAATGCATCTAATCAAAATAATTAAAATGAACATAAAGGAACTAAAAAAATGAAACATTAGAATACATCCCATACTCAATAGGTGACCATTCGAAAGTGCACAAGAGGTGGAATGTTGATAAAACTCTTTATCAAACACCAAATGAAGACACAACTGTATCAAAGTGATCTAGAATGGTATTCATCACATCAATCATAAGCATAGTGCCAATCCTTAACATCAAAAACTCTACATTGAAGCATAAACATAACTCCCAAATGTGACAGCTGCATTTAGTATTAACTAGTTGTTAACTAGTGAAATGACATTTTGTTATTTTAAAAAGAAAAGACTGAGACATTTAATGTTTTCTGGAAAAGTTTATTTTTCTTTATTGTAAATGTGAAAAAATAAAATTGGTTATGGAAAGTGGTTCCATAAAAAGTAAAAAGGCTGATGGTAAAATTATTCCAAGAACTAAAAGGTGGTTGGACAGTTTGAACAGTTACCTGATCCTCTGGGGATAAGAGACTGTTTCAAGTGAGGAATGGGGGTTATGTTCATGATCTAAGGAAGAGAGTGGAGCATTTCCTGAGCTGGTAGAGATCAGTGGAAATCACTCAGCGTTCCTGAGAGTTTTTGGTACTGACTGGACAAGGGTCTTGAGGTCACAACAGAAACTACTGTCAACCTATACCTTTTTAGGAGTGGAGCACGGGGGCAAGAGGAGGACGTAATTTCCTCTCTTGAAGGTTGGGTGGAACATCATCAGCAGTGTTCACATTCAGATAAGTATCTGGCTATTTTTGGTAGTTAGAAATATGCAGAAACAATCTTATAGGAAATGTACACAGGTATTAAGTAATTTTCTGAAAGCTATACTATATTGGTCCAATGTCAGAAATGAAGATGTATTGTGATTATTTAGGGATTTAGTAAGTTATTAATAGTACCGTAAAATTATGATAAGAATTTTACATTAAGAATCTATGTTAAGATATGGATGTAAAACAGAGATGTTT